>JASDQU010250984.1:0-14687 GCA_032191745.1 Picea mariana
AGGCCCGCTATCTGCATCATAAGTTCGACAGTTATGGGGATAGTTTTGTCCAACCATACATCCCCTCCATGCGTAACTACTAACAGTTTCTTGACGCATGCCGTCGCATATTGGCCTCTGCCAAAGTGTGGTATCTTCAACAATCCTAGAATTCTTGTTCTTTCCAGTCCATTTTCCCACTGGTGTGGCTGAGTGATGGTTTCTCTGAGTTGGTTCACGACTATTTTCTACATAAATACCTGTGGTGTAAGATTTGGATATTTGGTTTCATCTGCTACGTCATGGTCAGAATAATTGAGCTTCTCGATGTGACCCAATAGCTGTGGGTCAAACTGTACTCCCTCTGGTGTGCAAGGTAGCACAATATTTGCAGCTGGTTTCTGTCGAGGTGAGCTCCGTATCTGAACTCGGTCCTCCTGTTGTGTTGGTTGGCTTGAAGTTCCAACAAATCTTAGTTCTCCTTTCATCCACTCTAGCCATGACCAGGTAGTTCCAGCAGTCTCCTCGGTTGGGTGACCTAAGTTGGGTGCTTGCGTATCGTCTGGTTCCTCCTCTGCTCCCAGATGTTGTGTTGTTATGTTCACTTCCACGGCTACTTCAGTATGTTTTGGTGCTATTTCTTGGTGTGTTTGTTCTTCTTTGTTCTGAGGCTCCTGCACCGTTGCTGGTGTATCCTGTTCCATGGCCTATGTTTGTGGTTGCAGAATCTCCTCTAGTATTGGTGTGGACTCTACTGGGATTTCATCAGGAGACAGGATTTTGTCAATATTGACAATCTCCGATGGCTACTACTCGGTTTCTTCCAGTGGTCCCCGTGACCTAGTATGAACCCTGGTTGATATGGCTATCTGGTATGGTTCTGCAAGCTTCGGTGGTGTCATAATGGTGTTTGTCGAACATTTGTTGAGTTCGAATGGCTTCGATGAGATTTATGGTTTCACTCTATTCATTTTAGCTATTGTTGTTATTTTTCTGTTCTCCTTTCGCAAATAGACTAACTGTTTCTATGCTCGTGTGTTTTATGGGATTGTCATGAAGCTTGTCGAGGACGCTTCCTCCATCATACAATTAATGCCTACTTGTTGTCTCTAGTTGGCACGTTTATTGTGACATCCCATCCGTCCTCGAGCATCCTATCGATCTCGTCTTTAACTTTCTGTTTATATATGGAGTTCAATCTATATGGTCATTGTTTAATGGGTCTGGCATTAGGTCTGAGTGGTATCTTCATTTCTCCTAATTCTTCAGCTATGTGTTTCATCTCTGTAAAGGTTGTGGAAAAAACTCGTTGTATTTGCGCAACAATTATGTGATTCTTTCTAGTGTCTATTCGTCCCAGTAATCTCCAATGTTGACGATTTTGGGTTGCTTGGCGGTCCCTATGTTAAACTTCTTTATCTTGATTGGCGCAGAGATGACCTCTAACTCTAAGGGTGATCTGAATATCGCGTGGATCATCTTCATCCGGGGCTTCCTCCTGTACGTGGTAGCATGATAGTAGATCCTTGATTGTTTGCTTATTCTGCTGCTATACCTCTGTGATAGCTTCTAATTTTGTTTCTTCAATGAATATGACGTTTCTGATCTGTTTCAGGGCCTCGTCTATGTTGGGGTTCTCTTGCTCGAATAAGAAAGTGACTGTAAAGTTCTGTTGGAGTGTCGCCCATGTCTTGGTACCTTTACGCATTTCCTAGTCTATATACCAATTCTCTAGTATTCCCTCTAAAGTATGAATGAAGTGCTGATACCATTCCTCCAGTGGCATCATTTTCCATAGCATTTTACATGCCTCCAAGTGTTCTGCGGGTGTGCCTAGTCCGTCATATTTCTGTTGTTTGTTACCTGTCTATTCTGCGCCGAACCTTATGGGAAGTAATCACTTACATTGGTACCAATATGTGATAGTATCTTTGTGTGCACCCTACCATCTTGAGGGTGTAGCCTTTAGTGCTAAATCCAGTGCTAGCAATCTCTAGTTTTCTGGTACTTCATCTTCATATTATGTCAAGAAAGTTTACAGATCATTTAGCTCATGAAAACTGGGTGGTTCTCTGATTTTTGTGCTAATCCACCTTAATGCACGATCTATTCTGGCACACCTTCTCGTGGATACTTTCAGTAGTCTTTGCTGCTAGTTTTCTAACCCGGTGTCTGAGTCTATTGTACATGAAGTAATGCTCCGCCAACTGAGTACCTCGTCTGCAGTTGGTTTTATATAGTCCGCATCGCATGCAGTTGTTATGTACAACTGACCAATCTCTTCTAAATCCATACAAGTGGGTTCTATAAACCTTTCGCATTCTGATGGGTCGAGTGTGGCTATGACCCTGTAGTCCCCCAACTCAAATGCCATTTTTCTAGTTTTTAAGTTAATTATGGCCTAGTTGTCGAATGCCCAATCCATACCAAGTAGCGTCAGGTAATTTGTTGTACCATCTACTATTTCGATGACTTCAAAGAGTGCTTTAGTACACACACCATCCATATCTACCATCACTCCTTTTAGTCTACCTATTGGTAGGACTCTATGTTGATTTTCTAGCTTTAATTGAATAGTTGAGTATCCCAGTGTAGGTTCTCCCATGCATTTCCATGCAGATTTTGGTAGTACATTTTCTTCGAATCCTAGATCTAGTATAATATCTCCCATATTGAATTCCCCAATGTTAGCATTTAGTATAAATTCATAACTTGTTCTTGTTTTTGTATGTAGGTGGTTGACGGTTTTCAATTTTGGCTTCTGTTCCATCTCGCTGCTACATTTTTCTAGGATGTTTTGAAATATTTTGACAAATGAAGGATCGCTTAACATTTTGATGCATGACTTCAAAAAGTCTTTGATAGTACTTACTTGATCCTTGGGCTGTATTATGTTGGTATGGTCTAGTGATGGTGACATTTCATATTTCGGAGCTTCCTTGCTCTGTTGTGCAGTCAGCACAATTTTCTCCTTCTAGAATTCTTGTCAAGATTTTGTAAAGATCTCCTTCTCCTTATGCATGTCGAACTGCTTCTTGGGGTTAGTGTTCTTCTTTCCCATTGGTTCTGTGCTGGTTCTTGTCGAACTGCGTCATTTCTTGTTTTCGTTCCTCCTCGAGTGACTATGTTGATGTTCCGTCCGTCATCCCTTGCTTCGGATAAAATCCACTGAACATTCTATTTATTTTGATTCCTTTTTTCTTGGATATTTAAAAGTAATGTCAAACATTCCTTCGTATCATGGTCCAATGCGCGACAATACATACAAGTCATTAGTGGTAGTGGACACTCCTTTGCATAATGTCCTGGTTTCTGACAATTGTGACATGTAACAGGTCCTCTATTGCGTCCGAAACCTCCTCTTGCTCATCCTTCTCCTCTATATCCTGCGCAATATCCTCGTGGTGCATTATACTATGGTGCCTGATTAAACTGCTTGGTATTGTACTGGGGCTATGTCGGGCTGTGCTGTGGCTGCGCGTTATTGTACAACCGCGACGCAGTATTATATTGCTATTGTGTGGTGTTGTATGGGGCTGGGGCTTGAGTGAACTATGGTGTTGCTTGCCCAGTCATCATTTCTGCCTGTACCTTGTATATGTCTGATGTTCTTTCCCGCATCAGCTCCATAGTTTCGCAATCTTTGTCATCATGGCCGACTGGTTTGCAAAAGGTGAAATATGAGTTCTTTAGAGCTGTTTGGTATTTCTGCATCATCGTGCAATGGTAAGGGTCATGACCCAGTTTCTTGCATATGTCACACCATAATCCTCCCTGTGATAGTGAGTTTGGCATCCCCATCGCCATATATTGTGTGAATGTTGGGAATCCATTCTTATGGTGTCCTTCTGTCCTGCAGGTAGTGCACCAAACAACTTCTCGTTTGTCCTTGTTCTTATTCTGGTTTAGCTAAAATGTTAAGTTCTTCAAATCCTCTTTCATTTATTCGATAGCCGAGTCTGTCTATTGGTACTGATTCTTTTCCAATTGCAAGGCTTCCTGTAGAGCCTCTGCCTGCATCTGAAACTTTTGTTGTCATAATGGATATTTTAAGTGTGGGATTAGTAAGTTGACAAATAGGTGTCGATGTTGCATATTGGTCATAAGGTATTTTAACTTTCCTTTTAATCATTTGAATCTTTGATCAATATCCCATACTAATTCTCCTAGTTTTTGTCTTATTTCAATCATCTCATTCATGTATTGATCCTCTGAGCTTAGCTTTTGGAAATCATTTATCAATAGTTTCTTAATGTCGCCCAGTGTCCTTGTCATTCCAGGAAAACTGTTTATGTCTAGATTCATGTACCAGTCTAGTGCTCAGTCTCTTAGTGTGATCGCTAGCTGTGCAAGTTTGGTGTCTTCGTCACTGATCTGATTTGCTTCCCAGATCTTTGCGCAAATGAACAGATGCTTCTCAGGGTCTTCTGTTGCTTCTCCTCAAAACTATGGTAATATGATAGTAGGATCATGTCCTGCCATTCCAAATACTGAGCTACTCCCTCCTCCACATGTTGTGGATACTTGAACAAGGTTGCTTGAATTGGCTCCTCCATTTGTTTCTCTTTGTGTATATGTACTTCCTACTGTCGGACTTCCTCCCAATTTTGGTTGTCTAAACGGTGGTGTTCTCTTTGGTGTATTGGTCGCACATGGGTTTATGGGTTCCACACTGACATTAATTTGAAAGGGATGGTTGCCTTCTCCTCCTATTCTTGGGCCTCTTGTTTTCCTCTCATAGATGGCATGCAGGATTTCCTCAATCTACTCCACAGCCTGGAGATCCTCTACCCCTTCCTGATCGCTTTCCAAGCCCTCACTCTCGACTACAAATCTATTCTTGGTATTCACCTTATATTGGTAGGGTCCTCCACTATGTGTCATTCCTGATGACTCCAAGATACACTTAAGCTGGTTGTCATCCATCAAGATCAGGTCCAAGGGTTCCTCCTGCTTCTTCTCTTTATTCTTCCCCCCTTCCATTCCTCCTCTCTCTGTCAGTGTTTCCCCCCTTCCCCCATGCATTCAAGGAATTCTAGCTGTCTGATTCCATTATCATTACACCTTTGTTATATATAAATATCTCGATAGAAGTATATAGTGATCGAATGTACCTTCCTCTGGGTCCTTGTAGGAACACTTGCTTGGCTACACTATATGACTTGGCTGTGTCTACCGCAAATTCTATGATAAAGCCTGCCACAATACTGTCAAGCGAAAGTCGATTGCGCAGGTGAATTTGTTTTTCACCTGCTGCAACTGCTGGATTTGTACTGGAGTCCAATATAGTTGTCGAATCTGGTTTGTCACATGGTTATCCTTTAACCTTAATATCCACTCCTATAGTAGATGCGGAAAATCACAGAAAAAGACTTCGTGTAAATCCGTAAATACGTATTTATCTAGGTATTTACGTAGTGTGATCCTGGGGTTTATATTGTCTTTCTGTGAAAACTCTAGCTCTTTAGTTCTCAACCAGCCCTCTATTTCTTCTCTCGTGGGGTTCCAAGGTCTCAACATTCCCTTCTAACAGCTCATTGCTCTTTTGTTCCACTCCTTTGGTTCTTATTCATTCTATCTCGTCTACTTAGTCCTCTTTTGTTCCTCTTAACATGGCAACATAACCATTTGTTGGTTACTATTTCCCTTCTCGGGTTATCTGAGTTATTGACCCAAGGCTCATGTCATTTGGGGTTCCAAAAAAGCCTCT
Source organism: Picea mariana (assembly GCA_032191745.1). Taxonomy (NCBI): domain Eukaryota; kingdom Viridiplantae; phylum Streptophyta; class Pinopsida; order Pinales; family Pinaceae; genus Picea; species Picea mariana. The sequence goes on from JASDQU010250984.1 coordinate 5,690, forward strand.
AAAACTATTGGCCCTCCTGGTAAACCAGAAGGCAACACAACACCTAGAAGGTACTGCACAATCTCACCCGAGATAACTTTAAATGGGTGATTGTAAGACTCAGGTGTTTACAGCCTAGGATAGAGTAGGGGATAGGGGTTTCATGATTAAAGCCAGGTACCGTGAGTTTTAAGGTAAACTACTTACTCCTTGAAGTCACCTATGTATATCCCAAAGTTTAATTCTAGCAAAGTATAAATAGATTCATAACAATGTATTAACTCATTCATCAAGCTTAACCATTAATTGTTGAAAGAAAGTAGAGACATGCATACATTCAACACATTACACAAATATTACCATGGTTCACCCCCTCCTAGGCTACATCCACAAAGATTTGGCTCTTGGCTCTTTTATTATGGCAGTTATGCATTCCTGGCACCACGCGCTTACAATTCTCCACAAAACTGGGTAAGATCTATGTGAGGTGAATAAGATCGCACCAGGCTCTACAGCCTGCGATCTAATCCTCAGATCTACCTTCCCTCATATCTTCTTTGCTCAAAAGCTTACAAAATTGGTAAATACAGCTAAAAACATTACATATCACCTACGCTCCTGAGTGGTTACAGTCTCCAAAACCTCACTTCAACGTCTAACCTTCAATAACAACAATAATAACAATAACCCTAATAACCAAAAAAAGCCCTATATGATACTTTCGTATCTATATTTATACATTTCAGACTCTTCAACCTTTTACAGAATATTACCAAAACCCTAACCCTTCTTACATTAGGTCTTTCTCCCATGCACGTATTGTTCTTCCTCTAGCTGTCGCTTTCCTTTGTGCACGCTTTCTGGCAAGCGCGTGTGTTGTTCTTTTGCCAGTTGTTACTTCAGTTTTCTGCACACTTTCTTTCCCATGATCGTTCTTCTTTCCCATTTGGCCTGGTGCCAACAATGACATAATTGATTTCATGATCCCTAAGATTACGTGAGTCATAATCAATAACTCCTCCTTTCATTAAAATGGAACCTAGACCTTTCCCTAATGTGTTTGTGCAGACACAAAAGTCTTAAATGTCCATGTCAGGCACTCTCAAGATTGGGGCAGTTGTCAATAATTGTGGTTTTTATAGTGACATTGGAGTGGGATAAGATGGCCTCATATCCAATTTCCTACAACCCCTTTTCTTGCTAATAATTATTGGTTTTTTCTGTTTGCTTTGATATTTCTTGTTTAGATCAAGAAATTTTTCATTCACATTAAAAAAGAATAAAAAAGACAAAATAATGTTGCATGCTAGATTGATTTTGAAGCACAAGGAAAGAGAATGCATTAGGAGTGTTGTTTTGTTTAAGATCTGAATCATTTGTTGGTTTCTTGGTGTGTGTGAGGTTGTGTTTCTAAAAGTTTGCAAAGAAAAAGAAATAGAATCTCTCTCCTTCCCATAGCTAGAGTTAATCGAAATGAACTATTTGCATTGTCATATTGGAATTTATTGGTTGGGTCAAGAGTCCAAACATCACTAAATTTTAATCCATTACCTTTGGACCTAAGCAACATCACTAAAAAGAAGTGCTTAATCTAAAAAAAATTAGACATTTTCCTTTGATAGCAAACCAACACTAGATAGGTTTAGGGCCTTGGATTAGGATTGGAGATTAAACTCTCCAAGGCCACAAAACTCAACCTAGAAGTCATTAAAAAGAATGAAAACCCATTGTTGCAACCAATGTGTTGCGAAGCTCCTCTAAAACAAGAGTCAAGAACGAGGTCGCATATAGGAAATTAGGGAGATTACCCCTCTCTGTTTGTTTTGGTTTTTGCGGTACCACTTCAGTCGTTACATATATGGGGGTTATGTTTGTTAACACCTTCAGAGATTCAGGCTTAGCTACCATACCCTTATGTGCGGTTGTACTTACGAATGTTCTCCCGACCATTGATTGTTTGGTGGTAGCCTTAGTTACCTTTCCTAGGGATCCACATAAGTGACGGCATGTGGGACATGCCTGTAGTACCTGGGGTAGATGTCCGTTCATGGTCTCAGTTCCCATAGAGGTTGCCCATATTAATAAAGGGTACTTTCATCGATAAGGTTTGCTTCACATCGATCACCGTAACTACTCCTCACACCTTCTCTAGTCAATCTTGTGGGGACTTCATCTCCCCCACAAGGTTGGTTTTTAGAAGGCCCCTGAGCCAATTGGTTTGCTTGTTGTTTTCCTAGATTCTATTAGGGGTATGCTCTTTGATTCTAAGTCTAGGTCAGACATAGGTTGATTTTTGTTTGTTAGTAACATAGGATTTTCATTGTGGTTGAACTATCACGCTAGTCCCATCGATTATGAGGACTTGAGCCTAGTATAGAGGTGACCACCTCTAAAGCGGTGTGAAATAAGTGACAAGGAGTTTGAAGGGTATTATATTTGGTTTGATGAGACTTGTTTAGTCGAAGTAGAAGTGGTCGATGAACACCCTCCACGGAATTTGAATCCTCCTTTGACTGAGCTAGATGCCCCTTTACTTGTCCAAGTAAGGGAAATTTCCAGTGATCCTTTCTCTTTGTTTGTTCATCCTCCCACCATGTCTGTGCCCAATTTTTCATCTAGTGTAGTTGAGCCTATGATATCATCCCCAAGTGGGATAGGGGGGAATTCCCTGGGGGAATCCTAGTAATTTCCACATTGCCACCCCCATAGGGTTGTTTTTTAGAAGGCTCCTAAGCCAATTGGTTTTCTTGGTTTTTTCCTAGATTCGATTAGGGGTGTGCTCTTTGATTCTGAGTCTAGGTCAGACATAGTTTTTTTTTTTTTTATTAGTAACATAGGATTTTTACTGTGACTGAACTATCGCGCCACTCCCTTCGATTACGAGGACTTGAGCCTAGTACAGAGGTGTCCACCTCTAAATAAGTGTGAAATAAGTGACACAGAGTTTGAATGGTATTATATTTGGTTTGACGAGACTTGTTTAGTCGAAGTAGAAGTGGTCGATGAACACCCTCCGTAGAATTTTAATCCTCCTTTGACTGATCCAGATACCCCTTTACTTATCCAAGTAAGGGAAATTTTCAGTGATCCTTTCTCTTTATTTATTCATCCTTCCACCATGTCTAGACCCAATGTTTCATCTTGTAACACACCCACCCCAAAGTACTCTTTTATAGGGTAGGGCATCAAATTTTCATTATTATTATTTTTTTTCCTTCGACTTTATCGTNTGATTTCTTTGGTGTGCTCTAGTTGAGGACCACACAACGTCTACGGGGAATTCATCCCAATCACACCCTCTCTAGGGTCCTACCCCGAGAAGAGAGGTCCAGTCAACAACCCTTCCAACATCTGGCATAATCCTTTTCTAACTAACTGGCTGGTGGAAGTTACGACATTTCAGAATTCATGGCCGTTGTAACTCGCGAACCTCCCAAAATGCGAACTCTGAACTCATGGATTGGACGATTGAGGGGAGTCTCATGGGATCCCTAGATCCACGGTCTAGGTCACTTAGAGAATTTGGGTTTTGGAAGACTTGGCCGTGCTAACACGTGATTCTCCCGATGCACGAACTCCAAACTTGTAGATCTGACGGATCAGGTGGATTCCGAAGGATCCATAGATCCATGGTCCAGGTCATTTTGTGACTTCGGGTTTCGAAGGATTTAGTCATGCCAACACACTGTTCTCCCAAAATGTGAACTCCAACGAGCTCTAGGGTTAACTCTCGCACTCCTTCCCATAACCAATGGTCATATCATCCCTTGGTTCCCTCTGAACAGATATAGTTCGTTCAGTTTCTAGACAAGGAAAAATATTCCCTTCCGCTACTTTCGCATTACCATTTTCCTGAGCTTTACCCTGAGCAGGTTATAGACTTGGGATTGGAAATTCACCCAACAAGGGGGTCTGAGAGAGATATCCTCTTCAGACGGATGGTTACAGGTCAACACGATGCCTCCTATCTCGACTGGTTAACATCTTACGCCTTGGAAAGCCTCCGGAGTTAAGTTGGGCATACAGTCTATCAGTGGAAAGTGTGAATTCATAAGGAGATGGAAGCATATGCATATCATAGCCATTTCACATGGAAAACATTTACAAATGCATCTATATATATTCGTAAGACCAAGTAATCATTCATCGTTCTAATTCAACAATTAAAGCAGGGAAAAGACTTTTTAGAACCAGACAATGTGAAGCGATGACTGGAATGGGTGCCCGTTTCCACCCAACCATAGGCTCAGTCACTCCAAACGAATTTACCACTAGCCACCCATGCACTAGAACATGACTCTCTGCAACACATCCTTTTTCTTATTTCTCAACAACAGTAGGGACAGAGGTTACTCTCCTCCTCCCAGAGGATCTTGGAAATGGTTTACACGACACCAAGCGAGGAGGCTAGCCTCATTTATCCGTTTGTATCATAACCTTCTTTTCCATTTCCTATGAACAAAATTCCTATGTTTTTCCATTTCTTCCTTTGAACCTGAGAGATTCACTTTTCTTCGTCTCTACACTCTTCTCAGTTTTTCTCCCTTTTCTTTCCTCTACCCACCACACGTTCCTTTCTCTCCTCTTTCAGTGAGGTCACGTGTGGCTCGAATTCCCAGTCCGCAGTTAGGTATGGAAGCGTTACGGATGATTGCTATGCCCCATCCCCTCATTAACTCTTGAGGAGGTCTTCCCACCTACCAGCCTGACTATAATTCATTTCTGGGTCAGGGGATTGTTCTGGTCCTAAGCAATTAAATCTAGTAAGCACTAGTTTGGTGAAGGTTGACGCAACCATTCCTGGTCTCCTTCACTCTATATTCATATAGCATTCGTGGTATTTCTAAGTACACCCCCCTTCCAGTATTCATGCAACACTTGTCCATTTTCTTAGTAAATAATTAGGTTCACATTTGTTTACCTTTCAAACAAAGGTCCATCGAATCAATATTCACACATATAAGGTTATCCATAGTCTTTTGGTTATTTATAGTTATATGTACAATCTGGAGGAAACAAGGTGTTACAATTCCCTCCCCCTTAAAGGAACATTGTCCTCGATGTTCTATCTATTAACATGTCCTGTATGTACAGAAGTGAACAAAAATGGATATGGCTGTCTCATGGCATCCTCCATTTCCCATGTGGCCTCATCTAGGCCAAAGTGTTTCTACTACACCTTGACCTGTGCAATGGTTTGGTTCCTAAGTGGGGTTTCCTTCTTGTCTAGTATGCATTGTGGTTCTGGCAGGAATTATCCCTCCGGTTCCACCTAGATCACAGACTAGTCAATTATGTGATTAGAATCATGTACATATTTCTTCAACAATGAAACATGGAAAAAATTATGTGCTTTTACTATGGGAGGAAATGCTAGCCTATAGGCTACATGTCCCACTCTATCTAAAACCTCAAAGGGTCCACAATACCAAGGTGACAACTTAGCACAAGCTCCCATTTGTAGGGAACTCTTCCCGGGCCTTAACTTTGAGATAGACGTGGTGTCCCGTCTTGAATTCTTTGGGGGTTCTCTTTCTATCAGTGTAACTTTTCTGTCTATTCTGAGCGTTTTTCAAATTTTTCTTTATCTGAACCACTTGTTGTTCCATTTCCTTCAACATGTCGGGTCCAATTGTAATTATGTCCACAAGATTACTCCATCTGACTGGAGTGTTGTACGGCCTACGATAGAGAACTTCAAAAGGGCTCATCTTTAGTGATTCTTCGTAATCGTTGTTGTAGGAAAATTCCACCAGTGGCAGGTAATCTTCCCACTTTTTAGGTTGATGTATTACATGCATCCTTAGCATGTCTTGTAATATTTGGTTCACTCTTTCTGTCTATCCATTGGTTTGAGGATGATAGGCTGTGTTAAACAATAATTTGTTCTCCAGACCAGTCATCAAGGATTTCCAAAATTTTGAAGTGAATTTCATGTCTCTGTCAGACACGATCTCCTTAGGCATGCCATGTAGTCTGAATATCTCCTTCATGAATATGTTGGAAATATCCATTGCCTTGCAAGTCAATTTGACGGGAATAAAATGAGCGGACTTGCTCAATTTTTCCACCACTACCATGATGGCATCATTCTGTCTGGACGATGTTGGTAATCTAGTGATGAAATCCATGGAGATGGTCTCCCATTTCCATTCCATAATTTGTAGAGGTTGAAATAATCTTGCTGGGTGTCGATATTCTTCCTTAACTTGTTGGAATTCTAGACATTTAGTTAAATACTCAGCTATGTCCTTCTTCAATCCAGGCCAATATAATTGTTTCCTAGTGGTCGTGACCATCTTCTGATAGACTGTATGGCTGGTGTATGGTCTCTTGTGAAATTCATCCATTATGAACCTCTTCAAGTCATCACAACTTGGAATATACAACCTATTTCGGTAAGTCATCATACCCTCGTCCAGTTTCCAGTAGCCTTCATACTTTAGCCCTGCGGGATTTTTCTCTAGGTATGATGTCATGATCTTGAAGAATGCATTTGTTTCTTATGCATTCCTGACTCTTTCCCTGGCATTCGTTTCACGGGTGCTCACCGCTACCAGGTGAATTGTTTTCATACTTATGCTAAGGGCATCGGCCACCCTATTTTCCTTTCCTTTGATATGTTTGATTTCGAAATCAAACTCACTAAGGAGGGCCATCCACCTAGCTTGCATGAAATTGAGTTTTGGTTGATCAAACAGATGTCTTGACCCGCAATGGTCTATCATAAGTACAAATCTCCTGCCCAAGAGATAATTCCTCCACATTTTTAAAGCATTCACTATGGAAGCCAACTCCAGGTCGTGGGTAACTTAATTGATTTCCTGCTCATTCAATTTTCTGGACTCATAGCAAATCACATGTCCTTCTTGCATAAGGACTCCTCTGAGTCCTTCCTTGCAGGCATCTGTACACACGAGGAAATCATTATCGGGATCGACGATCTTCAGCACGGGTGCATGGGTCAGAAGGTGTTTTAGTGACTGAAACCTTTCTTCACATTCTAGTGTCCAAATGAATTTAGCTCCCTTCCTCTGGAGGGCAGTGAGTTGATGCTCTCTTAGCACTTGAAGTACAATTCTAATATGTTCTTTATGCTCCTCTCTATTCTTGGAGTAGATTAAGATGTCATCAATAAAAACATATACAAATTTGTCTAGGAACTTGTTGAGTACATTGTTCATCAAGCACATAAAAGTGGCAGGGGCATTGGTTAATCCAAACAGCACTAACACGAATTCATAGTGACCATATCTTGTCCTAAAGGTGGTTTTGTGGATGTCTTCATCCTTGATTCATACTTGATGGTATCTAGATCTCAAGTTAATATTTGAGAAAATGGAAGCACCCCCCAATTGATCGAACAAGTCATCAATTCTTGGTAAGGGGTACTTGTTCTTTATGGTTATCTTATTGAGTTGTCTATATTCTATCCAAAGTCAGAGTGTACCATCTTTCTTCTTCACAAACGGGACCGATGCTCCCCATGGAGACATGCTAGGCCAGATGTATCCTTTGTCCATCATTTCCTTTATCTGTAGTTTGAGTTCAACTAGCTCGGGTGTGCTCATCCTATAGGTGTCCTAGACACTGGCACCACTCCTGGTGCAAGTTCTATTGAAAAGTCAATGTCCCTCCTCAGAGGTAGACCCGATACCTCTTTTGGAAACACATATCGATAATATCTTAGTATGGGGTGGTCTTCTAGGCTTGGTATGTCATCCTCAATAGATTTTAACACTTGTATTCCATATAGAGGACATTCCATTCTTCAATATTTTTTCATTTGAAGGGTTGATATTCATCTCATCGGGACAGGTTTCTGGATCCCTTGAAGGGTCATCTTTCTCCCTTCTTCATTTACACATTATAAGGTTTTATAGTAACAATCCAGCTTAGTTTTATATGCAACTAGCCAGTCCATACCAATCAATAGGTCATACGATCCTAGGGGAAGTATGTTAAGGGTAGCTTGGGTGGGAAATCCGTCCATCGTGAATTGGCAAGTTGATATGACATCTGCTATTTTTCTTTTGGTGCCAGTAGCTAACTGTACCAACCATGGCTTAGCATGTTTATGTGGCTGCAATTTACACTTATCAATGGTTTGAGGGGCCACATAACTCAAATTAGAACTAGGGTCAATTAAAATAGATACTATATGGTTGACGATCATACCTTCCATCTCCACCACTGAAGCTTGGTGGTCGGCTTGTTTATTATCCACGACAGCATAAATTCGTGGCATACTCCTGGCCACGTCATTGACGGTGGTAGCTTCTTGGACGTTGTAAATTCTCCTCTTATTCTGTTGTCTATGCGGAAAGTCCCTCAGTAGATGTTCTTCTCCACAACCCCAACATTTCAAGGGTTCTTTCTTTGGGTTATCAGTCTTTCTGTCAGGCTGCTAAATTGAATCTTTTAAGTGACCTGATACACTAAATTGTCAAACCAAGGTTGGTAAACTTCGAGCTGATACACAGTATGTGCAGGCAAGCGTCTAGTCTTTATTTGAATGCTATCCTAAAATAAAACACACACCTATTCTGAGAACTTGAATTCTAATAACTAACTCGAAACTGAGCATTTCCTACCAAGCCACAAATAGAAAAAGACAGTCTTGTGCTCAAATGCTGGTACTGCTATTTCTATTCAAAAGTGTGGTTCTACGAAATAATTCTACCTCTATGCTCAATCATATACCATTATCAATTTCGTTTAAGTCATGACACACAGAGTATTGTCGAAAATGCATTCATTCTAAGCAGCAAAAATCAATCTATTCTGTCTACAGGAAAAACAGAGTATTATGCTACTAACTGGTACTAGGAGCTCCTTTTGTTATAACTGTAACCTAATTGTTCTAAGCACGCAAGGCAACTACTGTCTGATAAAGCAAAGTGCATGCTAATTCTGAGTTATGTTCGAAGTGCAAGTGAAAACCAAACAACCATATGCATATGCTAACCCTACAGGCATCAGTCCTGTGTTCAATATTCAGCAATGTCAAAGATAATAG
>JASDQU010250985.1:1506-11874 GCA_032191745.1 Picea mariana
TATTAAATCTCACGAGAGATAGTGCACATATGCACAAGCTCTCTGTGAGGCAGGAAAATACCCTGAAATGTAACGAGTGCGTGGGATATCGATATCTTCAAGAAGATCAAGCTCATAAGAGATAAGCACTTTTTAGAGGTGGAGATGAGGTCCAATTGACAGACTCGTAGGATGAACAAAGGCCAAGGACCTTAAATACTTAGAAAATCCTCTAATCTATAGGAAGTCGAAATCTTAGGAGGAGGAGCAACAACAACCATCAGATCGGTTGTGGAGAGGACCATGGATCATTAGATCAGATTCCAGTGAACAAATGAAGCACAGAGGAGAGAAACAGATCCCATATGTTGGATCTAAGCATGAAGGACTAGTAATCGTTGGATCCATAAGAAAGTGCACGAGACTTAACCCTTGTGTGCACTGGAGAGTGGACTTGTCAAGGTCCCCAAGTCCCGAAGTAATTTGGGACCATCCATCGTCAAGGAGGACAAGTGGCATAAGATACGCAACTTCAGAGGTTTGTGGACAAGGAGGAGGAAAAATAGACGAAGTAAATCTTGGTCATTGATTGCCAGGGGGATACATGTCAGGAGATCGTGTATTTTAGGTAAATTCACTTTGGAAGGAAACATGTGCGTAGAAGCTTGAAACTCCCGAAAGGCGAAGATCCAAAGTAGATCCTGTTCGTCGACCGGCAGGGGATACGTGTCTATAGATCGGAGACTTCAAGGAAAACTACTTCAAAGGTTTCCAAGTGAGGAGTAAGAAAAACTCCCGAAGCCCCAAAATCCGAAGAGAATCTAGACCATAGATCCAGAAGGGATCATGGCGACAGATCGTGAACTCTAGGTGGAAGCACTCTGGAAGAATGCGAAGGAGAAGAGTTCAAACTCACCAAATATCAAACAACCGAAGAGGTTGGGAGTCATCGATCTACGGGAGGACACATGTCATGAGATCGCAGACTCTAGGTAAAACCATTCTGGGAGGAACAAAGAGTGAGGAAAACCGAGTCTAATATCTCCGAAGGTCGAAGTCCCGAAGTAGACAAGGGTCGTTGATTTAAAGAGGACACATGTTAATAGATTGTGAGCTCCAGGTGAATCGCACTGGGATTTCGGTTGAGAATTGAGACTGCCGAAGCTCGAAGACTCGAAGTGAATCTGGACCGTCTGATGCAGAAGAGATGTGGCGTAAATATATGGACTCTGAGTAAAGTCCTGAAGTAATTCATAGCCACCATATTAAGGGGGATGTCGCATAAATCTGTGGATTTCGGGTAAAGACCCGAAGTGACTATCAACCTTCTGATTCAAGAGGACACACGACAGTAATCCACATATGTTGAGGGGGAGTGAAAGCTGTGGAATGAGAAATCTGAAGTTCGAAGACGTGAAGGGATCGTAGCCGTTGGTCCGAAAGGGACACGCATCAATGGATAATCAATTCTAGATAAAATCCAGTAGGGAAAAGCAAGAGTTGAGATTTAATATTTCTAAAGTCTGGAAATCCAAAACGATGAGAGTCGTCGATGTGAAGGTGGACACATGGCACTAGATCTAGAACTCTGAAAGAAAAGAGAGGAGGAAAAGGTTTGAAGACATGGAAAAGGTCTCAATCGTTGATCAAGGAGGGAGATGAAGGACCGCTGATCTGGTTGAGGAGGCCAAAGTCTTGAAGTGGGAGCATAATCATCGATTGAGGAGGACGCGTGGCAGTCGATCTTCCATTTCAGAGAAATCTCTTCGGAAGAAATGAGAATTTGAGAACTGAAACTCCTGAAAGCCAGACTCGCGGAGGAAAATCATAGCCGCACATTTGTAGTGATAGGTGTTAGTAGATCTTCCACTCTGGAAGATAGCTACTGAGGAAGAAGCGAGGGTTGAGAGTTGAAACTCCCGAAACCTGAATCACAAAATAAATCATATTCGTTGATTTAGAAAGGGTAGATATGATCCTTAGATTCGGAAAGGATGGATCTGAGTCATCCGTTCAGAAGCACCATCAAGGTCAATGAGATTGATGGTCTCGTCGCATTGCAGGACCAAAGGTGCATGAACTTTAAAAAGTTGAGGGCGGGCTGCAATCCAGACCATGGTTTTGGAGAAAGGAAATGTTGAGGCTCAAGGTGAATCGTGGGGAAAAAAGTAGTTTGATTTCAAACCACCCTTGGTTGCGCTCGCAATCACGTGGTTACGTAAGGCCATCGCCAAAGGTCATATTAAGGAAGGGGCTTATCAAAAAAGGAGCTAGTGCCCAGACTCTGATATTTTGTAGGCACGAAGGGGAAGGTCACGGGTACCATTAGAACTGCACCCAGAAGTCGAAAGGGTTTGCATTTAATTACAGAGAAAGGCCATCAGGGTCTCAGAGAGTAGTTTGGCTTCAGAATCAGAGATCCTTGACTGGGAGGTTGGACTGGTTCCCCGACTTTCCAAATTAGAAACCATGAATGGAGAATCTTCCCTTTAAGAAAAGAGAAATTTTTATGCCCCATCGTGGGTGTGTTACAAATTGGTATCAGAGCATGGTTACAACACTTGGCTTGCTTGGGCTCATGTATGAGTTGCGTAAGGAGGTATTGCTATATGCATTTACTCCTTGAGGAGAAGGACTCCAAATTGAACCTGTGATTTTGGGAATTCTTGTTGAATTTCAGCAGAAGAATTTATTTAGCCCTTTGTCAAAGTGAAAACTACTCTTACCAGTGTATGGATATGCTAATTAACATTTATCATAAGACTTGAATGTGGATAGTTGAAGGTGGCAGGGTTCTGTGAAGAGAAGTTGAATCCCGAAGGATGGATGACCTAATGTTCATAACACTGCTTCTAAGCATGGGAAGTTGGAACTTCAAGCATTGATGATGGTGGATTATATAATGGTTAATACCTTTGTGGGTTTAAAGGAATATGATAGGATCAGGTAGGATCCTTGGCAGTTATAGTTACTGCTTTATATTAAAATCGGAGTATATAACTCCTCATGACCAAAGAAAAGTGAGATGGGTAAAACCCTATGGACGCTGAGGCAAGAAGGTTTTCTTGCTAGATGTTGTCGCATAAAGAGGAAAGTGACCCTGGTTGGTTATTTCCTTGAGAGAAGGAAACATCAATACGATATATGATTGTGAGATCAGTCCTATAAGTGACTAAAATATCAAACTAAAAGATGCTAGTGATGAAATTAAACTATCAAGTGAATGCATGAGGTAAAAAGGTGCAAGAGATGCACCTACTTATACATGAATGTGTATACATGATCATAAGAATGATCGGAAGATCCTTGGGAAAAATGATATAGAAGCCAGATATGTCCATGTGTGTGAATGACATGGAAAAAGTGAAAGCAATAAGCTAGCATGATGAATACTTATCTGTGTTTAATTATGCTTGAATGCATGGGTTTAATGCATTGTGGAACTTCCTAATATGAAGCCTAATATTAATACCAGTTAGGTATGAATGATATTAAATGTGCAAGTGATGCACTTGTATGATGTAAGAGTATATTTATAGGTACAATATGGTTTCCCTGATGAGTGAAATATAAAGCGAGAATTTACCTTGTCCAGAATATGTCTGGATACATAATTTGGTTACATGACAAAGATGCATGTTTATATTCCTTATGGGATATTTGGTGAACTACTGAAGCTAAATCAAGGTTGAGGCCATCACAAATACTGATGGATATGCAATAAGGAGGTTGCATGCTGAAGGAGTTCCCTGTGGAGGAACTGTGTGAAGACTCTGTCAAGAAAACAAAGTCACAACCTTAATGATTGTTGATAGTTAAGCAGCGAGCCACAAGCTTATATATATATATATATATATATATATATATATATATACCAGAATCTTGGATTACATTTTGAAAAACATCATGTAATGAATAGAAGATTAATAAATGAATATTGACCATTCTGATAACCGAATGGTAATGTGTAGGATGCATAGGTTCATGATCCATTATGAACAAAAACGTTTGCTATTAAATCATGCTGATGTATTCCAAAAAGGGTTAGGGTGAGGCCTAACCAAGGCTGCTTAAGGAAAAGAGCAAGAAGATCCCAACAGGGAGTAAATTGCAAAAGCAGAGAAAAGACAGTGAGGCCTTAGAAATAACTCAGTTGGGCTGAAAATTCCCAGGGGATGTAGAAATAATTTGAAGAAGGGGAGAGCCCTCAATTCTTTTCTTGCTGTGTATTATGTTTTTCTCTCAGATGAGAAAGCTAGTACGCTGATGAAAGTAAATGTTTTGACACCATAGTGATGATGGTTGTATTACTATAGAAATGATTGAGAAATGTTGTGTTGCACTCATGAAAACATTAAGGATAATGTGATGAAGTGCATACAGATATGCTAGAACATGTTTGAAAATGTTTTATTAATTTAAATGCTACGGTACTTGCATTTTAAAATTTCATGATGACTAATGTGTTTATGATGTATGTCATGTGTAGAAAGAAATAGATTCGAACTGTTGAGAAAGACAGTTGCCAATAATGAACAACCTTAATCAGAGGATGACTATGAGAAGGTTCTTGTTGAAAGATTGTTGAAGGGAATTTAAAATTCCCCATGGAGCACCACTAATTGGATAATATCAGAGGGGGTTCTAACAGCCAAAACAAGTATAAAATTGTTCATGCCTATGTGGCACAAGGTATGAAGGGATTGTGTAAGAATCCCTTCTGAAACGTTTTACGGTCTTAATGTTATGTATGAAACGTTGAAAGGCAGTTGTATGCCTTGGATACCCAAGTAGGGTATGATTCAAGAAGGAGAACCTGAATGATGGAGGTGTGAGCCTTTGGTAGTATAGACTGATTGTAATCCTCAGAAGAATTCATGAACTGATATGTCATGAATACATGGAGAAATCAAGGAATGATTGGAAGCAAAAGTGCTTATAGATAGCACGTTGCATGGAATTGCTTCAAGGAAATCCATGTTTTCATAAAGGACAGACAATGGATTTCCAATTGAGGAAGGAGGACCTTCCAACATTTCTACTTACATTGTATAGGTGTTAGAGAAAACCAAATTTGGGTGGCCATGAGTGTTGGCACCCTGGTTATTAATAAAGGAAGAATGCTAAAAGGCATGCATGTGAAACTTTTGAGTCTCATGTATACTATTAGCACTAGAAGTCACCTTTGGATTGCGGCAGAGGTAAGACCAGTACTCATCAGTTTATATGTCATGGTTCATGGAATTAAATAGGTCAAATGGGGAAGACTCGAGAGAATATCATTTTAACTCAAAGAACTGGGGCAGTATGCACAAGCAAAAGAGGTCTTCATCAAATTCAACCAGTAACTTATAGTAAGGGTGAGTAGGAGGAAGAAATTGAGGAGAAAATGTAAAGGTCTTCTCTAGACATTAGGTCTTCCATTAACCTAAGGAGGAAAAACTCTGAAAACAAGATCCTCTTGAATTCGAAGTTTCAGGAAACTGAAAACGCTATAACTGCACTGCAATAAAAAATTCATTACAACACAATCACCACAATGCATGCGAATCCTTCAATCATGAACATTCAGTATCAGATGCAAGTAAGATGGAAAAGAAGATGAATTTCATTAAACAAGAAGTCTCATATAAAATTACATAACTAGAAAATCGGAGCTTCATTAAAACATTACAATACGAGAGCTTAGCTCAACCATCGACCTTCACAAAATATCAAAACTGAGTATATATACTCAAAACTACTGCAACTACCAGGAGCGTGATCAGACCCCTACATTCAAAGCTTCCAATTGACACCCTCTCTGTTAGAATGCACCTGCATTCTCCTGTCAAACGCGAGCTCAGATCAGTATGGGCCCTGCAGAAAAACTAGCTCGCAAAGGTACCACCAGCTGACGGTCCGCCTCCACTGCCAATTCTTCCATGCTTTTCATTTATGGGGTGAGGCAAGGCTTCAACCACCTCTCCCCACTTTCATTTACTTCTTCATTGGGATCAGAATGAGTCCAAGTCAATTTGGCACCTGGAGAACGGGGAGACCCCTTCTACGACAACATCAGTGTTTTGGCCCTAGGCATAGCTCACGTGAACTTTGCACCTTTACTTGCATACGACCTCAAGCCATGACCCAATGCTTATCCCCTATGAAATTTCAGGATTTCTCTTTTTGGGAGTATTCACTCCACTTGATTCCCAATATCTCGATGCTCGAATGCACAAAATGACCTCTCTCAGATTGACGGCCGGATCTGCTATGCATTCGATGACCATGATTGCATCTCGAAAACCCCAGTCACTAGCCGATAAACAAGTGCTTACCCTTCTTTGTGGCCCCTCTTTTCTATATGACCTTGGGACATGACCTGGGGCTCTGTCCTCGAATGTTTTCGGGACTTCTCTTTTCTGGGAATTAGGGTGCTACTTCATGTCAAACCTTCTATTTGTGAAACCACGATTTTGGGATTTTGC
The DNA here is from genome assembly GCA_032191745.1 of Picea mariana. Classification (NCBI taxonomy): domain Eukaryota; kingdom Viridiplantae; phylum Streptophyta; class Pinopsida; order Pinales; family Pinaceae; genus Picea; species Picea mariana. Next base: position 7,956 of record JASDQU010250985.1, read on the forward strand.
ATTTTGCGAACTTGCATTGTGCTCCACGCTAAAACCCCGATTCACGAAATCATGAATTTGCTAATCTGCTGTCATGTGCCCCTCCAGTTTGGATGGCCCAGATCTTCTTTGCACTTCAGGACTCCGGGGTTTCGCACCTTCCTCACTTCAAAATTCCTGAAGTGGCATTCCCCGCTATATCGATATGCGTGCGCCTTAGCACAATGCACCCCGAATTTGGATGAGATGCGATTGTGGGTTTTTTAAGCCCCCTTATTTCACATTTGGTCATCCAATGGCCAACTCTTAAGGGAAAACACCCCCCTGCAATAATATATGATAACATTAGGCTCCATGGGGGATAGAGTCCTCCCTGCGAGGTTCTAAGATATCTTTTACAGTTCCAGTCGTCTTATGTTGGGCTATGGAGTCTAGCTCAAAACACCCTGCTGAGGAATACATGTCGATAAGTAAAACCAGAAATAAACACACATGCTCCAAGGAGATTATTTATGTACAGTCCTAAACTAATTGATTGTTACACAGTGCTAGGTGACAACAAACTTCCACCATAGCCATTCAAGTAGTTTCCTAACTTGAAGACCATTTATTCTGTTGGTGATCAATAATAGATAATGCAACCGTGACAATAGAACGGTTACATCCTTCAACTTCTCTCTAAAGGTTGAAGTTGAGATAAAGTTGGGCAGCTCCAAGATATGAAGGAAATTCCACTCCAAGTACTCGCTATCAGGCTCATAGAATGAGTGGAAAACTCCAGAAATTTTGTAATAGACAACCCGCTCTGCTCCAAAACTACTCACACAGGGATGAATATCTTTGGTAAGCATAGGTGGGTGAACAGTTGATGCAGGCTGACTGGCCTTGGGTGATGGTTGCTCACTGACAGGTTCTAGACAAGAGATAAACTACCCCTCTAACTCTTCCTCTTCTTCATGGCTTTCCCAAGGATCAAGTCCATAATCATCATAAACAGGAACCATGGGAGAGCAATGATCTTCGTCATCTTTTCTGGGATATTCATCTCAAGTTGCTTGTTCTTGGACAGTATCTGAAATCACTTCTTCATCATGAGCAGGGCTACTAAGAACATCTGTTTCTAGTACCAGAATATCCTCTATATTTTCTTTGTAAGAGCGACGAGCAAAATCTTCCTTCAATTCCTCTATACTTGTAGAAAGTGATTGTATCAGCTCCATCAGCTCCTCTAGGGGATGTCCCTCATCCTCACATCTTTTGCAAGAAATAACTATGTCCTAAACAACATCTCTATACTCCTCACAATAGTTATGACAGATTAACTTAGAAGAATAAAACTTTTGATAGTGCCTATTGAAAGTTGCATGAAATTATCCTAGGGAGGAGATGCTAGCAGGGGGTAAGGAGTGATACCACTGATGAGCATCTCCTGCTAATGAGAACATGAACATATTCATTAATACATATTCATGATGTATCTCCCACTGATGCATGGGTTCATGAAACTCATGGAGATGCTGATCAAGGTTATCCTCTTTATGCTCTCTAAATATGGGAAAATAATCACCCCATTCATTTGGAGTAGGGACAACATTAGGATAACTAGGAACACCAAAAAACTAAAAGGAGCAAACCTTCGAGCCAAGATTATTTCCATTTCAAACCAGTGGAGTCGCCAATCGATCCTTTAATCATGGAGTCGCCAGGTGAATGATACGTAGTCTGAGTGTGTCTGGTCTTTGTTCACCATCAAATACCAAATATGATCGTTTTGTTCTCCCAAGGGGATGTAGCTATAGCCAGAAGTCGCCACACTGAAACAGTAGAGTTGATACAGTGGAGTCACCTCAGTGGAGTTTCCAGGTGCAAGCGCAATCTTCAAAGGTTCTGATTTCTGATGCACCTTCACAATCAAAAGTTCGTTGTTGTTCTACCCAGAGAAAATCTTCAATTCATCCCCGACAACGGCGCCAGAAATGTTAGCACTAGACGTCACATCTAGATTGCGACATTGGTAAACCCAGTACCCATCAGTTTATATGTCATGGTTAATGGATTTAAATAGTTCAAATGGGGCATATTCAAGAGAATATCATTTTAACTCAGAGAATTGGGGTAGTATGCACAAGAAAATGAGGTCTTGATGAACTTCAACCAGTAATTTGTAGTAAGGGTGAGTAGGAGGAACAAATTGAGGAGAAAATGTAAAGGTCTACTCTAGACATCAGGTCTTCTAGCATCCTAAGGAGGAAAAACTATGAAAACAAGATCCTCTTGAATTCGAAGTTTCAGGAAACTGAAAATGGTATAACTTCACTGCAATCAAACATTCATTACAACACAATCATCACAATCCATGTGAATCCTTCGATCATGAACATTCAGTATCAGACGAAAGTAAGATGGAAACGAAGCTGACTTTCATTAAACAAGAAGTCTCATATCAAGTTACATAACCAGAGAACCATAGCTTCATTAAAACATTACAATACAGGAGCTTAGCTCAACCATCGACCTTCACAAAATATCAAAACTGAGTATATATACTCAAAACTGCTGCAACTACCAGGAGCGTGATCAAACCCTTGTATTCAAATATTCCAGTCGGTGCCCACTCTATCAGAATGCACCTACATTCTCCTGTTAGACGCGAGCTCAGATCAGTATGGGCCCTGTAGAAAAATTGGCTCACAAGGGTACCACGGGTTGATGGTCTGCCTCCACTAGAAGCTCTTCCATGCTTTTCATTTATGGGGTGAGGCGAGGCTTCAATCACCTCCCCCCTATTTCATTTACTTCTTCATCAGGATCAGAATGAGGCCAAGTCGATTTGGCACCTAGAGAACATGATGACCCCTTCTATGGAAACTTCAACGTTTTGGACCTGGGCATAACTCACATGAACTCTTTAACTTTACCTGCATACGACCTCGGGCCATGACCCAACACTTATCCCCTATGAAATTTTGGGATTTCGCATTTCAGGAGTATTCACTCCACTTGATTCCCAATATCCTGATGCTCGAACTCGCGAAATGGCTTCTCTCAGATTGACGATCGGATCTGCTATGCATCTGACGACCATGATTGCATCCCGGAAACTCCAGTCACTAGCTGATAAATAGACGCTTACCCTTCTTTATGGCCCCACTTTTCTATATGACCTCGGGACATGACTTGGGGCTCTATCCCCGAATGTTTTCGAGAATTCAATTTTCAAGGAATCAAGGTGCTACTTCTTGCCAAACCTCCGATTTGCGAAACCATGATTTTGGGATTTCGATTTTTGCGAACTTGCATCGTGCTCCACGCTAAAACCTTGACTCGTGAAATAAAAAATTCGCTAATTTGCTGCCACATGCCCCTCCGGTTTGGACAACTCAGATGTTCTTCGCACTTCAGGACTCGGGGGTTTCGTGCCTTCCTCACTTCAAAATTCTTGAAGTGGCATTTTCCACTGTCCCGATATGCATGCACCTTAGCACAACGCGCCCCGAATTTGGATGAGACACAGTTGTGAGTTTTTTAAGCCCCATTTTTTCACATTTGTTTATCCAATGGCCAACTCTTAAAGGAAAACACCTCCCTGCAAGAATATGTGATAACATGTACTGATTTGGGATCGTGATCATCTTGTAGCTGGAAGAATAGTCTTGCTACAACAATGAATGAGAATGAATAATCCATATGGTGAAAAGCTTGGCTAAGCTCCAACGCACCATGGCAAAGAACCTATCATAAAATGTGACAAACTTGAAATCAATGCAAGAGTGTGTTGGGTATGAATGTGGCCATGAATATTGGCACATTTGTTAAAGCCTTTGAAATGATGAATTGCATTTTGAAAGGTTTGGTATATTGAAATGAGGCAAAGACAAGGAATGGGACTTCATTTTCATGTTTATATAGATGTGATGAAATGTTAGTATGCATGGTTTTG
>JASDQU010250989.1:1923-15453 GCA_032191745.1 Picea mariana
TCTTCCTTTGAATGGTTAAAAGAAAATCATGAAGATTTAGAGAAAACAAGAAGTTCTGACTGTATTCATAGTAGTACAGTTTTACATGAAAGGGTTGTTAGCATTGAAGAACACTAACTTCACTCACATTCACTGAAGGATCATTACTTGAAAAATTTGGAGTGGGAACCTACACTTAATCATCAGATTAAATAAGAATCTAATCAATAAATTGTTGTTGAAGGTCATTTCCCTTCTCCTAAAACTAATGCAGAAGTTCTACAACATTTATAGAAAGGAAAAGTGTTTCAAGGTTTCCTTTCTTCCCTTGAAAATGACGTAGTGATCCTATTTCTGAACAGCCTAAACACGGATGAATAATTTGAAACTTCACCTATGGAGACTCCAAGCAGCAAAGAAACACTTGTAGAGGAAGCTTACTTTTTTATCATGACTCCAGAAAGGGAAACATTCTTCCATATGATTCATGATCCCAAGACACATTACATGGAGAAGGTTTATAATCAGAATTCACCAATGATAAAGGGATGCAAAAAATCAATGTCTGCATAAAATGTGAGTTATTTTACATCATATGAGTTTCTCCAGCCATGGTTACCTTATGACACAAGAAATCTTCACTACCAAACTTCTCAAAACTTTTGCCAGTTTTTTTATAGAAGTCAACAAGTTGAATCACCTGAACTCAGAAATGCAGTGGAAGGAGTGAAATGTGATTATTGTTTTATGCATACCTTAGAAGATCCATTTGTGATCCTACTGGAGTAAGTGAACAATCCAGGCCCTTAAATGTTTTTTAGAATTGGACTTATAGATAAAATTGTGAATGAATAATCAATAGAAGGGTTTTCGAACAAACAAGTGCAAAAGAAATAAATGGTAGATAAAATGTTGTCATGGTTACATTGGGATTATGATTTCACTTGATTAACAATTTCCTTTTTTAAATAGTTAGGGTAGGTAGGAGTGTGTGAATAAGCTTGTCGATCAAGCATTGTTTTCTAGTAGTGTGTACAGTTAGATCCTAGAAGCAATTTTCCAGCATCAAATAAAAAGCCGGTTTTAAGATTTGACAATTTAGTCTCCAAAATAAGATGCCCACACATGTTTGAAGGCGGCCCAATGAAGAAGGCACCAGGTCTACAATTCTTTTCTACCTCACAGGGAGGATAGCATCCCCAGTTGGAGCCTATGTTATCACCATGATGATCATGCTTCAAATCTAAATTTAAATTTAGCAGGTGACTAAGTCAATGTAGAGACATGGTGTTATTTGGAGGTTCAGATTATATGTGGTGGTAATATGGAAAAATATGGTAGAAGAGAGAAATAATGAGTCTTATAGACCGTTGATCTTGCAATCCAGATCGACGGTTGAGGCCCGTATCGGGCGATGAACTAGCACGAAACTTAATTATGCAAGGGCGGACCGGGGAAAACCATTGTGGTTTTAATGGTGGATGCATGGGACCTCCAGAGATACATCGGGGTGAAAGGAAGTCTGCCTAAAACCATTTTTTCAAAATCCTCGATGTCACATGTTTCAATACATCAAATCAACGATTCGTGTAGGGGAAAGCAATGATTGTTCAAATCAACGCATGCCACTCGTTCGGGTACTTCATGACCATATGATGTCAAGTGAATGTTGCCCGATAACGAGCTCAATCATTTGAACTGGATTGGCCGAGCGTGGTAAACCAATGTACCTGCAAGTAATCATGTTAGTGATTCATGATTGGAACTCTATAACTACTGATTCTCAAGTATGGAGGCATCATCTCATCTATAAGTGGAGTAGTATCCAAATTGGTTGACTCTCTGATTTCTGTAGGAACATCTTGGTGTCCACGAAAGTGGGATGCATGGACAAAGTCAATCAAGCCTATCCAGTGAAATAGGTCATTCAAGTAACAGGGCAGGTTTATCTACGAGTAAGAGAGAAAGGGCGATTGCACGTATACTAGCAACCAAAGTCCATATGGAACCTGCTATAGACCTAGAATTAGAAGTCAGGCTAAATCCCATCATGAGGGACCTAATCATCAACAGTGGAGCTGTGAAAAAGAAACAGAGAAAACAACAGAGGACATAAACCATAGTTGAAATGACTGAAAGCATTGGGGAGAATCAACCAGTCTCGTTAGACACTCTAAAGGAGGAGATCTCTAAGCTGAAATGAATTCTCAAGTGGGAATAAGTACACCCCAACAAATTTTGGAAAGATGGCAGTCGAAGAAACGGGGCCCAGATAGGATAGACCTGTTCCTAATGGTCCCTTTAAAATAGGATATATGTTATTATAAATCATCCCTTTAAAATAGGATATATGTTATTATAAATCATCCCTTTTTGCAACTTATCTCTATTTTTAGAATTATGGGGAAGTATGAATTCTTGAATTCCATAAGTAATCCCCCTATATATATGTTATCTCGAGGATATGAAAATCATGGAGAAAAGAGGAGCCTTCCCTCTGTGCAGAAAGACTTTGTAAATTTTTGGGGGCTAGAATGAATATATAAATGCAAAGGTAGATTTTGGATTGTTTACGAAAATATTCTAACTGGTGGTCATATGAGTCTTGTGTTCTTTCATATTATGTGATTCCTATTATCCTATATTTCATTTTCGCTTTCATCTGTCTAAATTGGAGAATTAGAGGCCCATAATTCATTATTTGATGCTCTTGGCTTAGCAATTTAGACTATGTTTATCTCTTCTTAACCAATTCAGAATTCATTTATGTAATGCTCTGATGTAGTTATATGTTTATTTTTCTTCTAATGCCATGCTAATTTTCAGATATAAAATGAGACTCATTGCCTCATTTAGCCTCTTCCTCTTAATAGTTCTCATGTTCTGACAATGCATTGTTAATTCCAGACTCCATAGCCCAAATGTTATCTTCATTTCTCCAGTTATTTAATTAAAACCCCCCAACACAAACCAAATCTAACCACCGATTTCCATAGCTATATCAAGAGACACGAGAGATCCCTCTCTGAGTTGAGAAGGCTAGTGCCTCATCTCTAAAGATGGTTGAAACAGTTACCTATGTCATTTGTCTATCAGCCGGACAAAATTTACAAAGTGCTAACAAGATGAATGAATCCAAAGGTCTTGTGATACCATTAAGGGATGTCATTATAAGTTCGTCTTTCATCTAGAGTATCACCAATTGCTTCTAGTGGTTCTTTGAATTTTGATATTCTAGAGAAATATTCATGAATTGTTTCTCCTTTCTACATCCTTGTACTTTTGAGTTGAGTTCTTAGACTCATATCTCAATTGATGTTGTTTCATTCATACAATTTGGTTAGGGCATAAAAATATTCTTTTGGAGTCTTCTTTGAATCCACTTGAGGAATCAAGTGATCTTTAATAGAATCTCCAATGATGCTCTTGGCCCTAACTATGTCCTTTTGTTTTTTTTCTTTAGCTGCAACATCGGTAGGTTATGTTTCATATTTAATGAATCTTACTAGGTCATTCTCTTCAAGAATGAGTGCAATCCTATACTTCTAGGCACAAAAGTTTTCCACACATTCTAGCTTGTCAACAAGCTTAGTGCTTGCAGGCATCTTTACCTACAGCTAGGAAAATGACCAAAATTTGAAAGTGCTTATAATTTAATTTTTAACTTACCAAGAGGTGTGTTTGGATGAGGTGAGTAGCCTGGTTCAGTTAGATTTCAAAAAATCCAATTTTTTCCCCCTTCAAACTTAACCAGCGGAATTTTGGACTAGTACTTCGGGTACTAGTTCTGGTTTCTTGATTTTCTGGTACTTCTGGTACTTCTGTTTTTCTGGTACCAGTGAAAGCTAGGGTTCCACTTTCTAGGAGTTCTATGCACTGAAAAAGTGGGCTAATATTGCCAAAGTGTTTTCTAGGCTACGACGCACTTTCTTGATGAGTTTTAGGCGGAAATTCCTCTTCAATAGAAAACCCTAATTTTCTTGTATGACAATAGTGACGGTTTTTCTTATCTAGTGAAAGATGCTCTTTTTAGCTTATCTTTGATACAATGTTAAGGTTTAAGCTATTATTAGGTTTCTTTTCAATTTACTATATAACCATAGCATAGATAGGATCATTTATAAAAACATAATCACAAGATACACAATATTTATCCCGAGAAACCCTCATGGGGGAGAAAACCCAACAAAAACTTCCTTAATATAGATATCTAATACAATGCCAAAATGTTGGCCCTCGACGAAGTTTTGAGGGAACCTTGGTCAGGTTTGGAACACTTTTTGGACTTCAACACATTGGTCGAGAAAGGAGTGCTTAGGCGGAGATGAGATCACAGATCTCACTGATTTTGCGATCCATGTGGACACAATAATGGGTCTCTAGGGTTTTGTAATGGGGTTATGGGACATCGGCCCATGGGATTTTCCCATGTTAGGCATTATTTTAAGGGATTGTAAAAGTATAAATAAAAGAAGGATGTATGGTAGAAGTAGTAGGGTTTTGAGGAGCTAAGTGAAATTAATGTGATTAGTTTTGTGCGAGGAATGCATGTGAATGAGGCTCTGTGATTGATAGAGAATTGGCTTTGTGCCTTGAACTAGTTTTGGAAGGAGGATCAAGTGCTCAGTGTAAATATATCATGTCATATGCAAAGCTAGACTTTGTGTCTTAGTGCACATGAGTCATTGAATGCAAGAGACAAAAGAATAATAAAGAAGACGAAGTAGTTGGTGGACATAGCCCCACACTGGGGTGAACCATGTATATCTTGTGTCTTTGGTTTTCTTTGTGTTGTGTTGTTTATGTTATGAATCTGCTTAGTTCTTTGATTATTATGTATGCTAGATAGATCCGTAGTTGCTTAGTGTTTACTTGAATAAATGTTATATCTAACCTAAATCTATGTGCTAAAGTGGTTGATGTGCTTAATCTTTATTGTTACTGTGTCGATCTCTATTAGGGTATGTTATGCAATGTTAATAAATCTAATAAACTAATGCATATTAATGTCTAAGTGTTGTTATCACAGATCTGTGTCCCATCTTGGTTACAGACACATGCGTCATGTAACCCCCCCTCCTTCTACCTTGGGTGAGAGCTCACCTACTTCAAAGGTGTTTTAGAAAGGGTCGATAGTCGGGGTTTTTTTGGTGCATTGTTAAGCGTTGAGCCCTGGGTCTTCCCATGTGCCAACAAATGGTTCTATTGTCGGGACCTGAAATTGTGATTATTGGGAATTGAAGTAAAGAAAAGAGAATCTATGTGTGTAGATCTATTGCTGAAGTTCACAGTACTCTACTTTACTCGCGAATATCTATGCTAAGAAAGAAATCTAATCTGAAGAAAGAGGTAAGATCTGAAAAGAGGTAAAGATGTTTTCTTTGATAAGAGTAAGATAAGTGAAAATTTTTGTTTTGAAAACATGAATTTAAGTATGTTTAATAGATTATGTCCTAGTCTGAAGGCTAGGGAGCAGTTAGAAGAAAGAGATGATTTGAGTAAATTTAATGGAAATGAAGAAAGGCATGTTATTCCTATGCATAGAAAGAATTTTTGAACTAATAAGTGGATGCTGGAACTTAGAAGAAATTTTTGGAGTTTGTAGATCCAACACCATGATCCTAGTGCACAGTATAGAAGAGGTTGGGGAACATTTAAAAGAAAAAGAGGATCTACATTCTGTTATAACTGTAGAAGGCCGAGACATCTTGCTAAGGAATGTCCTGGTACAAGTCCTATTTGTCATTTTTGTAAGATTATAGGTCATGAGGTTAATGATTGTCCAAGGATTATTGCTAAAGTTGAAAGAATGAACATGAGACAAGAAAAATAAAAAGAAATTCAAGAGACTAATATAATGTTAGATAATCATAAAGAGAAAGAATCAAGGAAGCCTCAGACTATGTTATTACAGTTGAAAAAAATGATGAATGTTCACAAAGATGTCAGTTTACCAGAGATCTTGAAAGTAAAACAATGCATAAGTACAAGAATAGAGGACTTCGACATAGACAGTATCTTGGACAAAGAAGCACAGGTGAATATTATGATAGAAGACATTTGGGAAATTTTGGGAAAGCCTACTATGGTACCTTCATTAGGAAGGATAGGCTTCTTTAAGGGTAAGATGATAACTTTATGTGGAAGAGATACTAATGTACCTATTATTGTTCATGGAACATCAACTGAATAATAAATTGAAGTCATTAAGTTTATTGGGGAAATCACCCCTTTACCACTTTTTCTACATAGGACTTGGATTGAGAAGGATCAGATTAGAAGAAAAACAAAGGAAGAAGCTACAAAAAATAAAAAGAAATAACTAAGGGATTTCATAGCTAGAAAAATAGTCCAACTAATAGAAGAACGAGAGGATAAGTTGAAGCAACAAAACAAAGTAGAAACGTAGGAGGGACATAAGGCAAGAGAATTAGCTGCTAAGGTTGAAAGAATGAAAAAATATTTGAAGGACCTATCTATGCAAGAAATAAGTATGACCACTCAGGAAGTGTTAAGAAAAGGGATATTAACTTTATACCCTTCGAGGGCACAACAACAGTGAGAAGTCACTACGATAGAAGATAATAATAAGAATGAAAAGAGAATTCCAGAGACATTTAGAGAAACTCAGATCACAGGAAAAGAGGAAAGGAATCTCAATAAAAAGAAATCCAAGTTGGAAAAGCTACAAGAAGCTACAGAGAACAGATGGAAGACTCCACAGACTGGAACCTCCTAGGAGGCAGGTTCACAGGATTTGAGCCTCGCTGGAACAACATGACTACGTAGAATGGGACTTCTCCATGGTGAAGCTATATGATCGTTGGAGGTGCCTCGAATGTTAGAAAAATGCTCTGGAATAGTTAGAAAATGATTTATGGGTGGATGGATCACTCTTGGACGTTGAGACTGCGCCATAATAGACAAATTCTCATTGATGGAAGCATTCCTACCTGTTGGAAGAATCTGTTGCGAGGACCCACTTACTTAGCCTATCGGTCGCCACGCCGGGACCACTTTTTTCCACCCGTGATTAACTGAGCTAACAAATAATTATCTAAGTGTCGAGGTGTGTTATCAGAAACTAGACCTTGCCATCTGTTTTTCTACCCCACCTATACATTCGCCTACCCTAACCTATTTGTTTAAAAGTGATAATGTCGGGCAAACCCAATGAATTAGAGAAGTATTTCGAAGAGGTTCTCAATAATCTAATGGATGAAAGACCATTATCTAAAGGTGTGTAGGCATCGTCGACTAAGGGACTATAGGATTCCCCTTCAACTGGATGTCGTTCTGTCTGAGTTAACCCTATGACTGAGTAGTGAAGTAAGCATCGTGGAGATCTGACTAATGCAAAGAATATCTTGTCCATCCTACTAGAGTATATCCCACCTTTTTCTAGTGTCGTTAACTATGACAACATCCCATGATATTAGGAGTATACCTTGTTCAACGCATACATTTCAAAAGGAATACATGTAGTCGAGAGTCAGTTAGGAAAGATACCACTACTGAAGAACAATGACTTCAATCTAGGTGACAGGAAGAACTATGTTATGCTAGCACCACACCGATACTTAACGAATTCAACTGGGAATAAGCCTCACCTCGTCTCCCAACCATGGATTAAGGGACTGGCACAGTTCATTGTGCTAAATGTCATGAATATTCCCCATTTTGGTCATCATCAAGAGGTTAACACTTGCGTTAAAATCCTCTTGCCGTGCTATCATGGTAGATACCTGTGGCTCAACTAGATGATTACTATGGATCCAGAGTTGATCCACCAGATTATAGTATTAAGCATGAAGGGACCTTATCCTCAACAGTTTTATCTAGGGAAGGCCTCAGACCGCTCCCTAGAAAAACAGATCAAGGAAGTTTATAGCGAAGTCGAAAAAGGAAAGCGAGGTTACAAGGTAGCCTCTATACAGGATGGCACAGTGTGCCTCGCTTGCCAACTCATAGTTGGCAATATTGTAAGGAATAATTTCCCCACACAGGTCACCGGATTTGCATTGAACCTCGCAGGAAAATGTGTGGAAGGAATCCATATGAACTAGCGAGCTACCTCGCCAATGAACTAGAGAAAGACTTCTGTGAAGCCCGGGATTTGGGATACAAATTCCACTATAGTTGACTGATCTTTTTGATATCATTTATTGCTTGGAATATGCATGAAGGAGCCACCTTCCCGGAGATCGAACCATCAAATATGTTGGCCACTCGGTTTTCTACCTTGTGGTACACCAACGACATGACAAAATAGTGGAAATCCAATGTCGTGTTTCATGCATACTATCAACAACTAAAGGTTTCCATTGATTCATTTCTGCGCATGACACCGTGCACCCTGCACCAGTACAGACCAATAGAAAAGTTCCATGCAGATCCACATTTCATCTATATCACTACACACAGAGATGAGAATAAGGAAGAGTTACAATCGTACTACAAGCTAAGAGATGAAGACATGGACCAGATCACTAAGGAATGGTCGGTGGAGTTCCTTGTACCTGTCACTAATGCAGAAATATCTGACATTGACACCATAGGAATCCCCATGGTCACTGAAGTTTAGCATGTAGGACAGTGAAGTGGGATGAACAAGAATAAGAAGAAGTAGGAACAATTCCAATATAAAGAGACCGATGCGGAGGACAAAGCCTCTGAAGAAAATGGATCTGGCTCGCTAGGAGGAGGAGGAGATGAAGAAAATGGACAAGGAGGAGGGGATGATCAAGGAGGAGGAAAATATACACCACCTAAAGATCCCCCTATTGAAACAGTAACACCACAGAAGAGGAAGGTTTCTCCAAAGAAACATTCAGTAAGAAATAAGACGTGTGCTAATAATCCCCAGTTAGCGGCAATGCCCATAGAGGACAATATTAGTTTGGTCTGTGGAGCTATGGAGGATGCTTATGAGGAAATCTTGCAGACATATGGAGTGAAGAAGGACGATATGTATGGAAGGGTCGAGAATGAATTGAAGGAAGTACAACAAGCTATCCATTTGGTCTGCATAGTACCTACTGCGTCATAGATTGCAGAATTGGCGGATGAACTTGCCCAATTGAGAATACTCATAGATGTGACAAAGGATCGACTTCAAAAAATATAGGAAGAGAAGGATAAGGATACATAAGCCTTGAAAAAAGATAAGGATGAAGTCTTAGACCAGTTACGAGTAGCACAGTATAGTGTGGCCACCTACAAAAGTGAGAGAGAAGAATTGCAGGTGATGCTCTAGAAGGACAAAGCCCAGCTACAGAGAGAAAAGGAACAATTTCTTGTAGAACAAGCCACAATCAAAGAGGTAGTGATTAAAGCATGTCACTTTGTGCCAAGCTTAGCACAAGAGATACATGAGTCATTCAAGGCTCAAGTAGTGAAGATCATTGAGACCATCTAATAGCTTCAGGCCAGGATAATAGAATTGGAAGGTCAAGCATGTTGAGCACCCTACAAGAAGTGTGTGATTAGAGGGAGGAAACCACTAATAACACAGTAATAAGGATTAGATCCCTTACCTAGGAGTGAAAAAATCTGAGTGATAAAAGCATGCAAACATATGAATGCCTCGCCAAGGATCCAGAGCTAAGATAGATAGAAGCACAGTTACAGAAGGTGCAACAACAAGCATTTTCCATGCAGGTGTAGATGAAGCTTCTCACCATAGTTGAAAGAATGAAGAGATATCAAGAGCAGCACATAGTACAACAATAGATCATATCCCTCTATGGAAAGGTAATGGAAGTGACTTAGAAGCTGCAACTTGTGCAGGATGAAGCCTGCAAGGTGTTCAAAGATATCGATGGACAGGTCTCACAATTGGACCAAATGGTTACATCAGTAGAACAATGCCTAGAAAGGCCTGTTACAGAGAAGACGATCTAGGAACTTCCTGAGAAGGAGGATTAGGAGAAGAATCAATTCGAGGCATCTCGAGTTAATCTCGAGGCGTTGGAAGCGGCATTGACTAGAACCGAGTGACTTGGGACGAGTCACAGGTGAGTGTTAGGGGCTTGTTAGCCCTCGACCAAGTTTTGAGGGAACCTTGGTCAGGTTTGGAATAATTTTCAGACTTTGACACATTGGTCGAGAAAGGAGGACCCAGGTGGAGCTAAGATCAAGGATATAACCAATTTTGTGGGCTATGTGGACCCAGTAAGGGGTCTGTAGGGTTTTGTAATGGGGTTATGGGATGTCAGTTGATGGGATTTTCCCATGTTAGGCCTTATTGTAAGGGATTGTAGAAGTATAAATTAAAGAAGAATGTATGGTAGAAGTTGTAGGGTTTTTTGGAGCTAAGTGCAAGTAATGTGATTAGATTTGTGTGAGGAATGTATGTGAATGAGGCTCTGTGCTTGATAGAGAATTGACTCTATGCCTTGACCTAGTTTTGGGAGTAGGGTCGGGTGCTCATTTCGCAGATCTCTTGTCCTATGAGAAGCTCAACTTTGTGGCTTAGTGCATGGGAGTCCTTGAATGTAAGAGACTAAAGAATAATAAAGAATATGAAGCAGTTGGTGGACGTAGCCCCACACTGGGGTGAACCATGTATACTTGTGTCTTTGGTTTGCTTTGTGTTGTGTTGTTTATGTTATGAATATGCTTAGTGCTTTGATTATTATGTATGCTAAATATATATGTATTTTCTTAGTGTTTAATTGAATAAATGTTAGATCTAACCTAATGTTATGTGCTAAAGTGGTTAAAGTGCTTAATCTTTATTGTTACTGTGCCGATATCTATTAAGGTATGTTATGTGATGTTAATAAAGCTAATAAAATAATGCATATCATCGTCTAATTGTAGCTAAAATACTCTGCAAAGTGTTTTAATCACATATTTGTGTCCCATCTTGGTTACAGACACTTATTGTTGGCATAGGGGTAGACCCAGGGTTCAACGCTTCAACATCGCACCAACAAAACCCTAACTATCGACCCTTTTGACAACACCTATGAAGTCGATGAAGTCTCACTCGATGTAGAGGGAGGGGGGGTTGTAGGACTCAAGTGTCTACAACGAAGCTGGGACACATATCTATGATTACAATACTTAACAAAGCATTTATCCAATAAGATGCATTAGATTATGATCCTCATTTACATCGCATATTTAACCCTTATTACAAAGTAGCGTAGTAATAACCAAGATCTAACACTTCCAATCATGTCACACAACATTAGCTCAGATATAACATCCATTCACGTTATTAAGCACTAAGATACAACATCAGATGCATCCATTGTACATAATATAAAAAACACTAAGCAAATAATCACATAAGCAACATTCCACAAAGCATATCAAGACACAAGATATTGATGCAGGAACATCGCCAACAACAAGCGAGCGTGGAACAAACACCAACACATTTTGGCACATGATGAATTGTTTGAATGTTTTGAATTTTGATACGTCAAACGTAAATGAAACAATTAAGAAAGAGTGTACTTGTAGATTGTAATCAGACCTTGAGCATCCCGCTCTCGTCTAAAGGACTAAGAGGCATTTATGCTAGTAAATGTAAGTAGGTAGCTTTGAATTATTAGATTAGACAGTTTTAGGAGACAAAGGGAAAACGGATATAGACACGCTCACTTGTATCATTGTAACATTATTAGAAGCATAATCAATCAAGAGAGAATAAAGAAGAAGAAGCATAGAGCTGTGTAGAAAAACCCATGTACAGAAGTTCTGGATTAATACAAAGATATTTAGTTCAGACTCATGGTGTTCAATTGCTTTCTGTGTTTGTACATGCTGATTGATATATGATTGTTTACTCTCTGTTATGCATTTGTTTGATGCATGAATGTATGATTTCTTAATTAATGTCTGAAATCTGAAGAGAGGGAGAGTAAGGAATGAGTTTCAATTGTTTCTTTGTCTGAGCAAGAGTTTTCCTGCAAGGGGTGCAGTGAAATTGTCCAAAAGGTGTGCATTGAAAGAAGTTAGAGTTCATCTCTGCAAGCTTAGGAGGGATAACATTGTTGTCATTCTCGTAGAAGTGCAAGTTAAGAACAGGAGCCGTGCAAGGAGTGCGCAGGCCGAGTGAAGTCTCAGTGTTTGCAACCTGAGAGAAACTGTTGAAAGATTGTTGTCGCAAGGAGTGCGCAGAGTCGAAGAAGTTCAAATACTTGGGAGTATTTGAATAATTTCCACAAGGAGTGCATGCAGGAGTCTTCTTGAAGACTCGAGATGTTGAATAAAATCTCAAGAGATCTAGTGCCTTGAAGTATTGGAAGAAGGCATAGCAGCATTGGTTTTCTGGTGGACAAGTTTAGTGGAAGCATACTTTTTCATTTCACAGGAGTGTTAAGGAGGAATTGAATGGTCAGAATTCTCCATGGAGGATTCGTGAGATTTTGAGAGCCATCAGATCATGTGGAGGAGCAAGGAGGTTATGGCAAGTGTTTTTCTAAGTGCAAGCTCAGGAGAAATCGGGCCGTAGGATTTGAACCAACAGGGGCCGTTGGATCACTCACAAAATATCATTTCGGGGTTTTGTGAGTTGGAGAACTGAAAGCCTTGCCTCAAGATTCGTGAGGTCATGAGTGGTGAATTCAAAAGAAAATTGAAGTCGTCCATTGGGAAGAGGATAGGTGGTAGAGATCTAGGGATCTCATGAACTCAGAGGTTCATAGGGTGAGAGCCCAAGATTTGGGTGCTCCAAGTCGCGAGTGGCTAAGTCATAAGAAAATCGTAGCCGTCCATTGGAAAGAGGATAGGTGGTAGAGATCTAGGGATCTCATGCACTCAGAGGTTCGCAGGGTCAGAGACCAAGATTTGGGTGCTCCAAGTCGTGAGTGGTGAAGTTGTGAGAAAATCGCAACCATCCGTTGGAAAGAGGATAGGTGGCAGAGATCTAGGGATCTTGTGAACTCGGAGGTTCATAGGGTGAGAGCCCAAGACTTGGGTGCTCCAATTCACGAATGGAGAAATTGCAAGAAGATCAGGGCCATCCATTTGAAGAGGACAGGTGGCAGAGATCTAGGGATCTCACAAACTTAGAGGTTCACAGGGTGAGAGCCCAAGATTTGGGTGCTCCAAGTCGCAAGTGGCGAAAACGCGAGGGAGGATAGCCATTGGATCCAAGTCACGAGAGGACCATTAGATCAGAAACCTCATAGCATGTATTGCTTCTCGGAAGTTCAGAGGTTGGGAGGACCTCGTCTCGACATCAAAAGTCGTGAAGTGTTGAGAGTCAATGCATGATTGTGGACATGTGGTAGAACTACAAGGAGGGGCCCGTGTGATTTGATGGGTGGACACGCATCACCGGGAGGAAGGAGTTAATACTCTTTTGACTTATTGCATCTTGGGGATTCACGAGGTAAGAGCACAAGAACTCGACATTGAAACTCGCAAAGTGGAAATTTGTGAAAAGTGTGAAGGGAAGGTCAAACCTCACTGACTTTAAAGTCTTGGGAATTCGCAAGATAAGGGTACGTGAACTCAACGCTACAAATCGTAAAGGTGCGAGAGGCAAGAAAATATAGCATTAAGCCTAGCTGGCGGTTGTGCGAGGAAGGT
>JASDQU010250992.1:0-14044 GCA_032191745.1 Picea mariana
ATTGAAACTTCTTCTCCTTCCTTTGCAAGGAAGTGATAAGGTGAGCTATCTTTGAGAATCCGACTATAAACCTTTTGTAGTAGCCTGCCAGGCCCATAAAAGATCTAACTTCTACCACATTCCTTGGCGCTGACCATTCTCGGATGGCCTCAACTTTTTCAGGATCCACAACGATCCCCTATTCTAAAATAATATGTCCCGAGTAATGGATCTGCCTTTGATAAAATGAGCACTTTCTCAGCTTGGTGTACAGCTGGTGATTTCTCAACACTTGCAGCACCATTCTCAGGTGTTACTCATGCTCTTCCTCTAACTTGGAATACACCAAGATGTCGTCCAGGAAGACTATGAAAAATTTGTCTAAATAGTCCCTGAATACACCATTCATTAAGCACATGAAAACAACAGGTGCGTTTGACAGTCCAAATGGCACCACTGTGAATTCGTAATGACCGTACCTTGTTCTAAAGGTGGTCTTGTTGATTTCCTCCTCATTTATTCTCATTTGGTGATATCCTAATCGAATATCTATTTTTGAAAATATTTTGGCATCCTTCAATTGATCAAAAAGATCATCGATCCTTGGCAGAGGATACTTGTTCTTGATAGTTACCTTATTCAACTGTCGGAAATCAATGCACAGCCTCAATGTCCCATATTTATTCTTCATGAATAGGACCGGGGCACCCCACGGTGACATGCTGGGGTGAATGTATCCCTTCTTTAGTAGCTCTTCGAGCTGCAATTGCAACTCTTTCAGCTCTGGAGTACTCATTATATAAGGAGCCTTCGAAACTAGAGTTGCTCCAGGCATCAAATTTATAGAAAAATCGATGTCCCTCTTTGGAGGTAGTCCAAGTACCTCCTGAAATATGTCCTTGAACTCTTTGAGTACCTCGTGGTCTTCCAGATTCGAGACTACATCTCGGGATGCTTCTTCCACCCGAGCTGCAAATAATTGGCAGCCTTTCCGGTAACATTTCTTCAGCTGCATGGCTGAGATTTCCCTAACAGCCACGAATCTGGGAATTCCTTGGACTGTTACTTGATTTCCCTCTTCGTTCAGGCATGTAAATCTCTTGTTATGGCAATCCAGAAGGGCATGGTGCTAGTCCAACCAGTCCATCCCAATTAAGTAATCGTATGAGCCTAAAGGAAGAATGTTCAATTCAGCCTTAGTGCTCATTCCTTTCATGTCTATTGAACAAGACTTAACTAATTCAGTGACCTTCCTTTTGGTTCCTATGGACAAATTCACTAGCCAAGGATTTTCATGTTTTCTTCTCGTTAGATGCAAACTATCCACCACTCTAGGATCTACATAACTATGGCTAGCCCCTGAATCAATTAAAATAATTAGTGGTCGGTTGTTAATCATACCTTCCACTTCAATCATGTGCAATTGAAATTCTGCTTGCTTGTTGTCCAAGGCTGCATAGATCCTCAGCATTATGATGCCCATATCCTCCACTGTTTCAGCTTGCTGAATAGTATGAATAGTTCTCTCTTTACCATTTTTATGGGGACAATCTCTGTACTTGTAGTTTCCTTTACAGCCCCAACACTGAATGGGCATCTGTCTCTGTCTTTTTGCTCCCTCTTCAGTCATTCTTGGCTCTCTAAATGATGGTTGACACTGAAGACTGTTTTTGAAAAAGGAAGACTTGTTTCCCTTCTGCCTCTATTCCTTCTTAAACTTCCTTTGATCATTCCAAGCCTTCCGAAGGATAGGCCTTTCTCCTTGCTGTTCATACAAGCATTTTTCCCTTCTTATTGTTTCTTCCATAGTCTTAGGATCGTCATATTGAATATTATCACCCATGGAAGGTGGCAATCCACTCAGATATCTCTGAATCTTGACAGCCTCATCCTTGATGAATGGAACACACTTCAGTAGTTCCAGAAAATTTCGTTCATACTCATCAATAGTCATGTTGCCTAGCTTGAGTTCAAAGAACTCCTTCATCTTTCTATCATAATATCTTTTGGTCAGGTATTTCTTCTCGAAATACCTCTTAAATTCCTTCAAAGCGACCTCTTTCTCTCTGATGTGTTGCACCTTCACAAACTGATCCCACCACATGGATGCTTTTCCTTTCAATTGATACATTGCAATTCTTCCTTCTGCATGGGCGGAATAATTTTGCAGTTGGAAATATTTCCTCATGCCAAGAAACCATGTCTCGACATCTTCCTCCTTCTTATGTTCTCCATTGAATGTTGGAGGCTTAATCTTGTTCATCTCCCTTTTCAATTCATCCTTTCCAAATTTTTTTATGCTTTCTAGTAGGGGACGAGCTTGAACTACTGTGTGTTTCCTTACTAGAATGCTTCGGGGAGAGACGATAATGTCTGCTACCACTCCTCGATCTTCTTCTCCTCTCAGGGGTTCTGACACTTCTTGATCTGCTTGTGTCACTCTCTTTTTCCAATTTCTTTTCTACTCTTTCCAGGCTCTTCAACATTTTTAAGTTGAATTCACCCTGCCGATCCCTAATTTTCATGAGCTTTCGGCTATCAACTAGGCGGGCCTGGGCACCTTTCTACAAATTTTCAATGAGTTTCATCATGTGTCCCTCTTTATCTATCTCTTTTTCATGCCCATTAGAGTTTGTTCCTTCGACTCCCAGGTTGACATCCTTTCCTTCTCTTTCGTCTTCTGTTTCGGAGGCAATCTGCACCTCTTCTAATTCCATACTCGGCGTCAGTTTTCGGCTGTCCTGACACTCGTTGAACTCTGCACACACAGCGTGCAGTCAACCGAAGTTTGTCAGGCCCTTAAACCTTCAAGAAAACTTACAACATTCATAAGCCAACGTGAACAAGAACAATGTTTTGACTTCACAAGTTTTCTAAGCTCTGTCCAGCTCTGCAAATTCTAGGACTTCGGAACTTCGGAATCTCGGTCCACGAAGATCCAATAGTTAAATCTTCGTAACCAAAGTCACCCTTTTGTAACTCGTGATATCGCGAGTTCGTGAGTCGAAGACCCTCGACTCATTTCCTCCAAACGTCGATACCCGAGATGCGATGCAGGTATGGCTCCCTCCTTGCTAGTGCCTGCTACGCATGACCGTAGGCTAGGGCTAAGTGCTAGCACTTCTTCGCCAACTCGCGACTTCACGAGTTGGAGTGTTGAGCCTTCGTGCTCCTCCTTTGCAAATTTTGAAATCGCGAATTACTTTATTCTTTGGGCCCACAGCACAACTGTCGCCCTTCACCACCGTGGCACGTGGTACGTTCAAGAGGGTCCATGTCACCTTCAATGACGTCATCGGGTCCCACCACTCTCACCTATCTTCTTGACTCACTAGCATGTGGTACACACCCGTGTGTCCACGTCCATTCCAAATGAAATCCAACGGCCAGGTCTTTCTCAGATATACGGTGCAGATCCTTTCAACGTTTTGGGGTTTTGGGCATCAAAAGTTCATGCACTCCACATCTCGAACTTCCATCTTTCAAAATCCTGGAATTATGGTTTACTCCTCCGCTGAATCAGATGGTCAACTACCTTCCTACGATCTACGGTGTAGATCGTTTCGATGTTTCGGGTTTCGGAGGTGTTCACCTTCCTCACTTCCTCTCGTGACTTTGCGAAATCAGAAAAATTTTCATGACTAACTCGAGTGTGACTCCGCCATATCTAACGGTTAAGCCTTCCTCCCAGATCTACAATGTAGATCTTCTCAGGTTTTCGGGTTTTTGGGAGTTTGCGTATTATAATTCCCACACTCATGTGCAATTCAAAAGGGATTTTAATCCCTGCACACATTTTCCAGATCCGATAGTCATGAGGGCTCACCTTCCCTTCCGAACTGATCCTAAGGCTCCAACACTGCGGGTGTGGAGTCCTCTCTCCCTGTGGCCATAGACCACACCGGCTGCAGTTTCACAACACCGCTATACCTCCTGAGCTTATAGGCATGGTCAAGTAAATCCTTGACACTCTGGACCATACCAGGGTCCAAAATTGGTCCTCCAGACACAATTTCTCCTCTCACCCTCAGTCCAAAGACCACTCAACTAGCCCATCTAGGCTCAGTGTTGAAACCTTGGCTCTGATACCAATTTGTAACACCTCCTTTCAGTTACCAAGGCTTAATCTCTCTTAAATAAAACTATAACACCACTTTGTATATAGTTCATACTGACATTATAGTAATAACATGCATTTAATCAAGAGATTCAATTAAACTCAGAGTAAACATAAGATTTACTGCTATAATAAAAAATCAATAGTATTAACATTAAAATTGATATACACAGTGGAATACATGATTAAACATCATCTGATACTTATCTTAGAAATCGTGGTAGATTCCACCAACCACGTGCCGACCTTCCACGAACCTCCCAGCCTTAGACCGCACTGCTCATTAGCTCAGCAATGGGTCACCCCCGAGCTGGGACTAAGCTCCACCCCAAGGCAAGAAATCCTAGGCTAGGCTGAGGTTACAGGGAAAACAACACAGAAAATTGGAAGGATTCTTCCCAAGATGCCATCTTATGCCCACTACTACCAAACTCTCATTCCCCACATGCATGTTCTACCCGAGAGTATACACCTTCACAAGCACAGTCCATCGGTGCTCACCTCCCTCTCTGGGTCTCGACAATAGGCCGGATCAGGAAGTCTCAGAGCCCGAAGCTGGTGCTGGACACTCTTTGGAAGAGACCACTTCCCAGCAAACTCTCTCACCTGGAAAGAGTTTCTCATAGGCCTGAAAACCTGCCTCTTCCAACAAGAGTCACCTCCCTCCCTAGAGAGAGATCATACATAGGCTCAATCAAAACTTGCACTAGACAACAAGCCACACGTAGTCCATCTCTGCATGGCCACCACAGTCAACCGGGAATACAGACTCGGGCTTCCCAAATAGGCTCAGCAATGGCGGCAAGGTCTCACGGTGATGGTTTTCAGGATTGCGTGACAAGAAATTCCTGTATGGAATGACATGGGTTCCACGGCTCAGAACGGAGAGGGTGAACCCGACCTTTTTAGAAATGAACACAGGCTTATCGGCTTTTAGAACATAGGATTTACATGGTTTTTTTCAGAGCCAAACATAGGCTTTTCCACTCACAGGGAAGCACAAGGATTCTTTGGAAGCTCGGGTTAGTCCTACTGCTCAAAGCTCCGTACATGATCAGGAAGTCGGGTGGAATGGGCAAGGAACCCTTTGAAGGCTCATCTTGGCCATTTTATTCACATGCACCAGGGTTGACACTTGTCACCCATGGAATTGCATGCGTTCCATTCAACATGCATTCCTTCCCCTTTGGCAGTCCCTCGTCCTTCCCAAAACTTAGGATAAAATGTCACACTCACATAATTCATGTGGCTTTTTGGAATAATAATAAAATATTATTCCCAAGGATTAAGCCCCTAGGCTTGGCCCTCAGGCTCAACACTTAGCCCCTCTTCCCACCTTCCAACCCCTAATTCCTTTCCCACTCTGTGTAAGCTCAGTCCCCCATCACTCATTCATTGTGGTCGGTCTGCACGCGGCAGTGTCTATATTTATTAATGTGCTGCATACATACAAATACAAAATCAGGCCCTTGGCCTCCAACCCTTAGGCTCTCTGGCCTAACAATCACATAAGCCCACCGGCTTATACAAACTTGGCTCACCAGCCTATAACACATATTTACAATTCATTTTATACATCAGATTTACAACTGGGCTCGGCCTTGGGGACATTACAAATTGGATGGCTCAAATTTTGTGAATTGGAAATTCAAAATGCATACCTTGATGGAAGGTTATGGTGTATGGAAGATCACGAAAGGATATGAAGCATGACCCAACGTGGCTGCAGGTACGACAGCTGAAGCAATCCAAGATTGGGATAAGCGGGAGAAAAAATCCAAGGTATTATTACGAATGTCTATGAAAGATAATATAATTCCTCACATTAGAGATGTTAAGACTTCTAAAGAAACCTCGAAAGCACTTAAATATTTGTATGAGAGTAATAATACAAGTCGTATTCTTTTTTCTGAAGAGTAAATTGCTAAGTATTAAAATGGATATAAATGAGTCTGTTGGTATTTTTCGTGGGCGAATTAAAGAAATGAAAGATAAATTGGGAGATATAGGAGAAAAAGTGCCAAACAATGATCTTGTCACAATTTCCCTAAATGGAATGTTAGAGGACTATCAAATGTTTATAACAGGTCTCACAACAAGAGAGAAAGCTCCTAACTTTGAGGAATTGGCAGGTATATTGTTGCAAGAAGAAGAGAGGCACACAAATTTGAAGCTGAATTTGAAGCCTCATAATTCATACTTAGCACTATGGACAAAGAAGAGATTCCCTAAAAGGAAACTAGGAGAAGGAGGCAGAAGAGGAAATTCATTTCATAGGAAGTCATTTCCAAAACCAAATCAAGGTATGCCATCTAATAGAAATGAACCTAAGTGTTTCTATTGTGGTAAGACTGGGCATCTTTCCAAAGAATGTTATAAGAAGAAAAATTATGAGGCTAGGAATAAAAATAGAAAACATTCAGGACATTTTGTAGAAGAAAACCCGAATTTTGATTCAAAAGATCTCAGATTGTTTTTGTTTAATTCTGCACTGTCTACTGAAACTGATGATGTTGATGCATGGTTTGTTGATTGTGGAGCTTCAATTCACATGACATGTAACAAGAATTGGTATATAAACTTTAAAGAAACACATAATGGTGCCCATATTTATCTTGGAGATGATCTTTCTTATCAAATCAAGGGATATGGAGATATTCCAGTAACACTTTCGAATGGTACTGTCAGACACATTCACAATATTGTGTATGTCCCTGGGATAAAGAAAGACTAGAACTTTGTGTCCACAATTATAGAACACAATTTGAAGGTTGAATTCTTCAAGACACATTGTATAGTGAAGGACTTGTAGGATCATTACAGAACTGGTGCCTCAGGAGTCAGAGTTGGAGGTCTGTACAAACTTGATGTCACCAGCAATAATCATCAAGAATTGACTTCTACAACTATGTCTACAGAAACTCTTTGGCACCAAAGGTATGGTCACATTAATTATCATTATTTGTTGTTATGACAAAAACAAAGTATGGTTGAAGGACTCCCTATGTTGAAGAATGAGTATGTTGCTTGTGAAGGTTGTGCATTAGGAAATATGCACAGAAATGAATTCCCCTCTAATTCCAATAGGAGAAAGAAAGATGTATTAGAACTTATACATACTGATGTTTGTGGACCAATGCAAACAAGGCCCTTAGGAGGTGCTTATTATTTTTTGTTATTTATTTATGATTGCACAAGATACACATGGGTTTATTTCCTTAGGAAAAAGAGTGATGTTTTTTAATACTTCAAGGAATTGAAAAACATGGTGGAGAAGCAAACAGGAAATTCCATCAAAATCCTCCACTCAGATCAAGGGGGAGAGTGCAGATTAGGGAACTTCATTAATTATTGCAAAGATCATGGAATAGTACAACAATTTACAATACCCCACACTCCACAGCAGAATGGAGTTGCAGAAAGGAAAAACAGAACTCTGGTGGAGTGCGCACCAAGTATGATCAAAGGTCAGAATATCTCAAATGATTTTTGGGTTGAGGCCATTAGCACTATTGTTTATTTAAATAATAGAAGTCCAACAATGTTTCTTGATCATAAAACTCATTTCGAAGCCTTGTATGATTCTAAACCAACAGTTAATAATTTGAGGATATTTGGGTGTAAATATTTTTCACATATTCCAAAGGAGAAAAGGAAGAAGCTTGATGCTAAAGCTATCAAATGTATTTTTATAGAGTATTGTTCAGAATTTAAAGCATATAATTTTTTTGATCCATCTACTCACAAAGTTTTTTCAAGTAGAAATGTAATTTTCCATGAGCAGGCAGAAGGAAATAATGAAGACAACAGTCATGAAGGATGGCATGTACTTATTGAATATGAAGAGGTCAAAGAAGAGAAGCACCAACAAGAAACGACACCCAGTGAGATGGATACATCCAACAGTGAAGAAGAATCTTCACAAAATGGAGAAGAAGTCACTAGCCAATTGAGAAGATCTTCACGACAAGCTTGTCCACCTGAAAAATATAAAGATTATGCCTTGATTAGTAGTATTTCAAATTTCATAGAACCCATGATTTTTGATGAAGCTAATGAAAATGATGAGTGAAGAAAAGAAATGGAGGAATAATATGACTCTACAATGAAAAACAAAACTTGGGAATTGACTGAATTGCCTAAAGATAATAAGACCATAGGATGTAAATGGATATACAAACCTAAATTCAAAGCAGATGGTAGTAGAGATAAATATAAATCTATATTGGTGGAAAAAGGGTATTCACAGAAGGAGGGCATTGATTATGCATAAACAATTGCACCATAAGCTAAATTAAACACTACAATATTGTTAATTGCATTAGCTACAAAGTACCATTAGAAGCTTCACCAATTAGATGTAAAATGTTCTTTTCTAAATGATGAGTTAAAGGAGGAGGTTTACCTTACTCAACCAGAGTGTTTTGTGAAAAGTGGTCAGGAACAATTAGTGTGTAAATTAAAGAAAGCATTGTATGGACTGAAACAGACACCTAGGTCATGGTATGAGAAGATAGATTCCTTCTTTCTTCAACAGGGTTTTATGAGGAGCAAAAGTGATCCAAATCTTCATACCAAGTTTGATGAAAAGGGGCATGTTGTATTGATTTCCTTATATGTTGATGATTTAACTATTACAGGAAATTCGAAAAAATTGATTAGTGGAATTAAGAAGAAAATGTCACATGTATTTGAAATGAAAGATCTTGTTGTGTTACATTATTGCCTAGGTCTTGAAGTTTGGAGAAATGTTGGTCAAACCTTTGTGTCTCAAGGTAAATATGTCAAAGAAGTACTTAAGAAGTTTAAAATGGATGAGTGTAAAGTTTCTTATGTTCAAATGTAGCAGAAAATGAAACTTTACTGTGATGATAGTTCAAAGGAGGTAAATGGTACAGTGTATAGACAGATGGTGGGAAGCTTGAACTATCTCACTACAACTAGACCTGACATAGCATATTTTGTTAGTGTGTTAAGTCATTTTATGAAAAAACCTCTAGAAAACCATTGGAATACAATGAAAGGGGTACTCAGGTATCTCAAAGGCACAATTGATTATGGTATTATATATACTGATTCATTCTATGTTGAGCTGACGGGTAACTTAGATTCAGAGTGGGTTGGAAATCTGGATTATCAGAGATCTACTATAGTTTATTCCTTTGGCATTGGATCTTGGATTGTTTCATGGACCAATAAGAAGCAGCCTACTGTATCTTTGTCATCCATTGAGGGAGAATATAAATCATTTTGTGCAGCAAGTTGTGAATTTGTTCAGTTGAGAAGACTACTTCAAGATGTTGGAGAAGAACAAAGGAAAAGTATAATAAATAAATGTGATAACTAGAGCTCAATCAAGTTGGAAAATAATCAAGTTTACCATTCAAGGACAAAGCATGTTGATAATCAGTTTCATTTTGTTCGAGAAAAGATGCAGTTTAATGACATTGCTTTAATGTATTGTAATACTAGTGAAAATGTTGTTGATATTTTCAGTAAGCCTCTTCGGAAGTTAAAATTTGAACTGTTTAGGGAGATGTTAGGTGTGGATGTCAATCCTTTCTCCATTAAAGGGGAGGCTTAGAAATAATGGAGATTAGTTAATAATGGGGACTCCTCTAAACCAAATAATGGTTCCAACCATCTAAACTGAATGCCATCATATATAATATACTCCTCATTGATTAAATGAATGTAGTGCGTGGCTTTTCTTTGATGGCTTCCAGGTGCTTCCTCGATTGAGAGAAGCCAATTTCTTTCTCTCCTTCTATTTTCAAGTCCTTTCTCACTCTGCATCTCTAGAAAACACTATTTTCTCTTGAGAACATCCACATGGCAATATCCTGTCAATGTATATATATATGATAAATTTCTTTTCAATATATTATGTGGCACACTATTTCTTTGCAAGAGTGGCATCCATGGATAATAAATCTTTGACATGCAATTTACATTAGTTGAGAATATCTTATTATTCATGTTAAAATTGCAACAACTATTGATGGTCATAATAATGACTACAAACAAATGCCTATTCTCGTTAATTGAACGGTTTTTCAGAGAAACTTAAGTTTCGCTATAGCCTTCATGGAAATATGAATTAATAGGAAAATTTCTTGTGTTGATTTCTCAAATGGTTGAGGCAACCCACACTATGATTTCTCTTTTAAATATCATTTTGATTTAATATCTTAGCTTATGGGATCGTAAGAGAGGTCTCTAGTATTAAACCCTTTGGTGCTCATGTTATCCCTGAAGAATGTTCACGAGCCTGAAGAAGAGGTGAACCAGGGAGGTGTGGCCCTCCAAACTGTGAGGGGGAGAATGAGGATGAGAGCACCCAAGCTCGTATTTAGGATCATAAGAGCTGTTCTGGAGAAGATGTGACCGAGGAAGCATCATGCATGACGCCATGAAGACTCCCATGCCGCAGAGTTTCCAATTCGTGTGGCCTGAGGGTTTCAAATGAAGAGTGGAGGGTGGCGACGAAAGGTTTAAACCCATGAGGTGATTGGAGTGGGGTGACAGATTTGATCGGACACCAGGTGGCTATCTTCCTGGCTAGGTGGCCTCCTTGTGGTGTGATCATGCCATTGGCTCAAAAGCACCCCATCCGGGGGTCGATATTTGGTGTGGGCTATGTTCCTATAGGCGATGACTGTGGGATGAGAGGGATTGGTGGAAGGGGAGCATGAGAAGACTCCTTCCTCCAACTCGACACTGAAATTTTCCAATAGGTTAGCAACTTTATTTGTCATTCTTCTTACATGGGAGGGAAGGATTACCCATTGAGGTTGGAGGTTTGATTTGATTCTGAGAAGCCCATTCATGAGTCTCCAACTTGGAGATATTTTCTCTGGGTCTTCTCCGTTGAGAATATGTGAGAGGAGATTTATAAAAATTTGTGAGTCTCCTTCTGTGATGATGGGAAAAATCTCTTTCTTTATGGCCGCTTTTAGAACACAAAAGAGGCCCCATATTTCTACAACGTTGTTGGTGTTGTGCCTAATATTGCTTGCCATAATATGGAGGATTTCCCCTTTACTGTTTCGGATGACTGCTCCATAGCCTGCAGGTCCTGGATTCCCTTTGGAGGCCCCATCAAAATTTAGTTTGTAGTAGCCTGTAGGCGGAGCTTCCCATTGAGTGGGGCTAATATTATGACTGACAACAACAGCAGGCCTATCGAGGGTGGGGCGGAGATTGAGTAGCCAGGTGCTAAGGATATGACTCTCATTCTGTGGGACATTTAGATCATGTTTTGTCCAGAGATGCAAAGAGATTGTTTCATTGATGTTGGTGTGGATTGTGGTCCACACTTCTTGCCAGGTCCTGTTAACTGATTTAAAGATTCATCTATTCCTCTCTTTTCAGATTTTCCAGAGGATGAAACCCAGTAACAGTTACCATATTTTATTGAGGATGGGGGATTGAAAGGTCGAGCTTCACCATTATGTGATAGTTTCTCGAAGACCTATGTGGTTCCTATCCGTGGTTCTCATAAGGCTGGCACTGCGATCCTAGATGCACGAACTATAAGTGCACAGGTTTAGGAGATGGTTTTGAGTTTCCTCCTCTAAGCCGCATAACTGACACCAAGAAGGACCGACAAAACCCCTTTTCCTTAAGTTTTCTCAGGTGAGAATGTTTTTGTGTGCCACTATCTAGAGGAAGGTGTTTATTTTCGGCCAGGATTTTGTGTCCCAAATCTTTCCCCAAACCTCTTCCCGAGGTAAGGTTTTGTGACCTTATTTTAGGTGGTAAGCTTCTTGAATGTTAAAGGTACCTGTGGTGGAGTGTCCCTGTCTGAGGATGTCCTCCCCTTCTTGACTTCAAATTTTCCTTGAATCAAGATGCTCCTGTAGAGGATGGAGATTTAGCTGTGGGGGTATATTTAGGTTCTCATGGGAATTTTTCCAGGTGCGCCAGATTTCCCCTGGTACATTTAGGTTCCAAAAATCTTCCACTTTGTGGAGTCCTACTGTAGTTGTGAAGGGAATGAAGGCTCTGGGATTTGGATCGGTATTCAAGGCTAGGAGTTGTTGCCAAGATTCACTCCAAAAGAGAGTCGAAGACCCACTTTGCAGTTCCCAGAAAGAGAGGTCTGTGATGAGTCCCCATTTATTCCTGACTGCATTCCAAATGAGCGACCCTGGGCTTTGACCATTCCACCTGATCAGCTCTCTTTCTAGGATTGTGGGATTGTATTTTATCCTCCAAAGACATGCCCAAAGGTATTGGGGTATCTTTAAACATCTCCACCAAATTTTAGCACTAAGGACCTTGTTGAGAATGGTTGGGTCTCTGAGGCCAATCCCCCCTGCTTTCTTTGGATTACAAACTTTTCCCCAACTTACCATGGTTATTTTGTGCCCTTCTTTGTTTCCTTGCCAGAGAAATTTTCGTTGAATAGTTCTTAGGGTGTTGAGGATAAAATTTGGGGCCGCCAAGGTAGAGAAAGCGTAGACATGGAGGGCTTGAAGGACTGACTTAAGGAGGATGAGGCGACCAGGAAGATTGAGGGAACAAAAGGTCCAAAGGGAAAGTCTCTTTCGAAAGATGGATAGCAAGGAGTCCCTGTTTCAATATTAATCTGTAAGTGCGGACACAAATCGATATCCCTAGATCCACCTGGATCTAGAACAAAACAGGACAGAATAATACACTTTCCCTAGATTTAGCCTATTGAATGAACTAAGAGACAAGGATCATGATCATACCTTATGAACGCTTTCCTAGGTCTCTGTTGTTCCAAGCTTCACTCCAATGCTCTTGTGCCGTTCAGATCACAACAGTACAAACCAATCGAAGTGAAAGCAAATCAATATATTCAATGGCTAATCTATACATATGATCAAGGAGTTATGTAATAAAGTGACATCATCTTTATGGGAAAGGGACATATTACTGTATTGAATTAATTGAAAGTAAAACTTACAACCTAAGCCTTGATGTTGTAGATCTCCTTTCGATGGATCCTAGCTCTGACACACACACTTGCTCATGCATGAAGAAAATCAACCACTTTTGATGACCTTGCTGGAGTCTCTTGCTGTTGTAGCATCAGTCCTTCATACAATCTTACACTAATTCTCCAATCAATCTCTTGCTAGTTTGCTTCTAACCTTTTCCATGAGCATCCTCTTCAATATATAGAAAAGGATAGATTAGTTACTTGGATAGGAAATGATCCCAAGATATCAGGAAAGCCAGTTTTTAGATAACCATTCGCAAGCCAACTCATTCATCTAGAAGATTCCCTTCTAAAAGGTTCAAGATTTTATCTTTTTCCTTCATTAGAAGATGTTCGCACCCTGAGAGTTAGGTACAGTGTGAACTGTTCGCACTCCATCTTAATGCAGCCTGCGAGAATCAGGCATTCTCGCAGGTAGCTATATAGGTAGCCTGCGAACATCCCTTAAAAGTGTGATTTCTGAAAGCAGACAAATGTAACTTTTCTCAGGAAAGTGTCCTTAGTGAAGAGCTTGATTTTCCATCATCATAACATCCATCATAACAAACCGATCTCCCTAGATCCACCTGGATTTAGAACAAAACATGACAGAATAATACACTTTCCCTAGATTTAGCCTATTGAATGAACTAAGAGACAAGGATCATGATAATACCTTATGAACACTTTCCTAGGTCTCTGTTGTTCCAAGATTTGCTCCAATGCTCTTGTGCCGTTCAGATCACAACAGTACAAATCAATCGAAGTGAAAGCAAATCAATATATTCAATGGCTAATCTATACATATGATCAAGGAGTTATGTAATAAAGTGACATCATCTTTATGAGAAAGGGACATATTACTGTATTGAATTAATTGAAAGTGAAACTTACAACCTAAGCCTTGATGTTGTAGATCTCCTTTCGATGGCTCCTAGCTCTGACACACACACTTGCTCATGCATGAAGAAAATCAACCACTTTTGATGACCTTG
>JASDQU010250998.1:0-14760 GCA_032191745.1 Picea mariana
GAAAAAGTGAATTAATAGGTTGAATTAAGTTGGGAAAAGGTTGGGATGGGTTTGGATAGGTTAGGAGGGTCTTAACTTGCCACTTTCCACCTTACACTCACTCACTAACTCAAAAATTACAATGATTTTGTGACATTTTAATAATGTCATCTTAGCAATTAAAATTGTTGTTTTTGACTCTAACTGACTCTGAGTGGACTAAGACCATGTAAGCTTAGTCCGACTGAGCTGAAACTTGGTCCATGGGTGTAGGGAGTGCTATTCCATTCATTTTGAGCACAAATACCCCTATCTTTCTCCCAAAGACGAAGTTTTTACAATGTTTAGCTCAAACAATAATTAATTAATTAAATTTTTAAAAATTTAATTAATTAAAAAAAACTACTCTAGACTCGACGAAATTCCGCGAAACTTCAGACACTGCCTGGCATGGTCATTTACAATAATCCTAAGAGGTTACCNTTCCGCGAAACTTCAGACACTGTCTGGCATGGTCATTTACAATAATCCTAAGAGGTTACCGAAGAATGAAAACCACCAGAGCGCTTTCCACCACTTTGGAGGAAGTCAATGGAGGGAAAAACTCAAGGGAAGTCGGCCAGGAGCTTGTCTGGTCAACAACCTGAGGATAAAAAACCCCCGATGAAAGGAACTCCCCTGATGGATCACCCAAGGTACCTGACCTAACTATGATCCATGCAGACTTATTACATTATTAACCCACGCAGGGGTGCTGGAATTTCGATTACAAAATTTTGATGCTGGGGTATCAGATACCCAAGTAGAACCATAACTGTCTTCAACATAGATGAACACTTCATGGCACATGAGTTGACCACCGTTGCAAAATGGGCGGTCAACAGGACCTATATATATATAAGTGCACCCCATCCTCATTTTGAACACACACTCACTCACACATTGTCCCTTGATCTAGTGCACATCTCCCTCAGTCCCTTGTGCGCAACTGCTGGAAAGCAGATCTTGTTTTCTGTTGGTATTTTCTTTATATGTGATTGTCTTTCTCTTGGATATCATTATGTAGCAGGTCTCCTGCTCTGCTCGGGGATGGCACTTGAGGATGCCTATGGTTGGGTGGCAATGAAAGAGTATTGCTTATGGTCAAACGAGCAAACCCAATTTTTTGGGTTATCTATGCTTAGTTATTCTTCTTGAGGTCCTAATTATTTGTTGCAGTTAGTCTAGCATTTAAAATTCAACATGGTATCAGAGCAGTTCTTGAAGAATACCATTAGCACAGCAATGAAGAAGTTTAAGGGAACAAAAGAAGGGCTAAGCCCCTTCACTGTTCTGTGATGAAGGATAAGACAGGCCGCAGGCCTATAAGCCCTAGGCGAGCCCCTGTCTAAGGTCCTAGAGCTGACCGTGGGGTTAAAAGAAGCCTCTCCAGGCTGAATTTTTGAAACAGATTTGAGGTGTCTTGAAGCGAGTTCTGAGGTAGCCTGAAGTCGAGTTTCCAGAAGTATTCAAGGCCGAATTTGGGCCTGGTTTTGAGGTGTTGGAGAGATATTTGATGCCGAGTTAGGCATGATCTAAGGCCAACTTCATACCTGTCCTAGGACAAACATTACAGTAGGTCAAGGTGAGTTCTGTTTACTATAAATTTAGGACTAATCTAAGGCCATTTCAGAGACGAGTTAAGCACTATCCTAGGGTAATATAAGAGGCGAGTTGAGGCAAGTTCAAAGCCTATTTTATGTCAAATTTCTAGACCAATCTGAGGTAGGCCCGAGGCAAATCCAAGATAAGTTCTGAAGCAAAGCAAAAGGGCAGATTTGAGGCAAATTTAATACCAGATATGAGGCAGGTGTTGCAGCATGTTTAACGAGCCTTTTTGACAGAGATTGAGATTTGTTCTATATGCGAGTCAAAGGTTGCACCAGCTGACAAATTTCTAAGGATAATGCTACAATTTAAGAGGTATGCACTTGTATATATATTTTTTATTTTATCATGAAGTTGCTTGCAGGAGGAGGGACCCTTTTAATGCAATTATGGATCCAGGGGGATCTCAGTGCACTCAGAGGAGCAGCACACTCTCCCTTGAAGAGAAGACTCTAGGTTTGATTGTTTTAATTATCATGCATGTAACCTACACTTCTACTATATCTGACTTACTACATTACAAGTAGGTCTCATAGCTGTGATAGCAATCTTTAAGTTGCTTTGAAGTCATAATACTAGAGATTTACTTGTTGATCTCCCCTCTAGGAGATATTCTTTTTTCTTTTGTTTTCTTGTTCCGGGCAGGTTACAACGAAGACATGTCACTAGTGATAACCCTGAAAGAGAGACATAGTGACGAATGCAGAAGGCAACATATTAGATGGTCTCTAGTTTGAGACATGAAGCAGTCTGACCAGACAAGGAGTTTATATGGATTGACAGTTTTACTAGTCCAAATCTTGTCACATGATTCCATTAGTTTGAGCAAGTGATAACATAGGATACTTGCTCATTTACATTACAGAGCTCTTCCCGCCCTGGGGAAGATGGTGTCAGGCCTTCCAGATCTTCATGTAAAGCATGATGGCATTGGTAGAGCATGTGGGGTCCTTTCTGAGCAGTGACAACAGATCCAAGGGGATCTTATGCAATCATATTTGTGTGTGTTATCCATCAAAGTTGCACTAGGATGGACTTCTAGCGAGCCGCCAAAGATTGAACATTATTGTTCAAAATTCAAAGTTCAGAAGTCCAGCCGGTCATAAAGACCAACCTTGTTTACATTTCCATAAAAAATTGTAATAAGAGATGTTGCAAGATGAACTTGTAAAAGGTCTTAGCCACCTTAAGTCTTAAGCATGAGTTGTACTCTGGAGTGTTTTTTTTACTAATTAATTATATTTTGTCATTTTCAGGCAATTTATAATTTATGAGTTTTTCACTCAATCCCTCCAGAGCCGGAGTATATGCCCATGGTTAGGCTTGAGCATGGATCTAAGCCTAGTGTCTAATGTATATTACCATGCTAAACATACTCCTAGAGTCTTATGGAAATGTGCTAAGTCCCCCTTAGGATTTTTAAATTTTTTCAGTTAATTAAAAATTTGCCAGAATTTGGCGATTTTTAATTAAAAATAAAGATGTATTAAAAAAGTGGTACTAGGGGACTTAAAATGCCTTGGGGGTGCTCATTTTTTAACCTATAGCACCCATTTTACCTAAGTACCCACTTAGTTGAGCAAAAATAGTGATTTTAATCACTTAAAAAACATTTTTGCTCAAAAAACCCAAAAAAATCAAAATAAAATCAGAAAAATCAGCAAAAGCAAAAATCAAGGAAACAYGTGGGGACATGTTTTGAGCAAATAAAGCCTCAAAAGGCAAGGTGGTGGTCAAAGGARACAAATTCAATTTGATTGAGGTTGAGTGAGTGATTCGTTATCAAGTTTTGAGCATGTGCTCCAAAGGAGGTGCGCACCCCTTGAGAGGTGGCGCATTCCCATATGGGGCAGCCAACCTCTTGAGAGGTGGCGCACCCACACTCTCCATTAGTTTCACACTTGTCATTATTTAGGGCTGTGGGAGAGGTGGCAGCCCATACCTCACCACTTGGCTCCCGTCTCTTCACACTTGGTGCGCCCTCCTTCATTGGGAATCTCCCTCTTGTGCTATATATTGAAGCAATTATCCCATTGCAAGCTAGTTGGAGCTTGGGAAGAATTGTTTGTTGTATCATTGACATTGTAATACTCTTTGCATATTGGAATAAAAGAAGACTTTGGAGGTCAAATTGGTGGATTGTCCAAGTGTGTGGATGCATATGTGTATAAGGTGATATTATTCTATTTCTCTTGCTTTTGTATTGTGGTTAATTTGGCCTTATAGGAGTACCATTACTCACTAGGGTAAGATTGCTAAGCTAGTTTGATTAGTGATCTTGCTATCCATTTATTTAAGCGATTTTTAGATGCAATATTTGTTTGGTTTAACATATTGTGTTGTGAAGTCTCTTTTGTAGGTGATACCATCTTCTAACCCTCTTTTTTGCAAGTGATTGAAGTAGTTGATACCTCAACTTGGTGAAGTGGATGATCTAGCTTGACTCTTCCTCTTTTTCCAAGTCTTTTGAAGAAAATCCCTCCATTCACCAAAGAAAGACTCCATTGCCCAAGATATTCCAAGCACAAGCTTGTTCTCTTTCTCCTTCTCTTTAAATCAAAATTTCTTGGTTACTTTACATATATATGCAAGCAAGTTTGGATCTAGTTTATCTAGCTAAATCATCAATTCCTTTCATGCATGCAAGTAATAGCTTAGATCTGATTTTTGTTTCAAAAAAAAATCTATCTTAAGAATCTAGATCTAGTGGAGGAAAATAATCCCTTTGTTCAAATAATTTTCTGAAATTTTTAGAGGGGTAAAAAGCTAATCTTTTCCAAGTATTTTCATTGTTCAAATCTGGCATTCAAGTGCTTTTAACTTGTTGTTTTAGAACAGCCACAAAAGACCCTAAGGAAACAAGTTTTTTAGCTTGAGTTTCTTAGTTCCTTTTTGCAATTTTTTGTAAATTTTAACTTAGAAATACTTAGGGATTTCTACTAATAACCAAAGACACTCTTAAGGTGTTTTTGGCTATCTTTTGTACTCTTTTGTTTGCTATTTTGTGCAGGTCATTGAATAAACAAAGGGAGATTCTGCCAAAATTTGGTGGATTAGGAGCATTTGGGACTTCCAGAGGCACCCTACACCTTCCTAAAGATTTTTGTAACTTGTAAAAACCTTGATTCATCCTTATAAGGAACCAAAATCCCTTTTGAAAAAAGATCTAAAGACTCTTAAAAGAGCACTTGTAGCCAAGTTAATAAAATAAGTGAAGCTAAGGAGGCTTCACTTTTCTCTTTTTCCCCTTAAGGGGGGAACCGGTGCGGCGTTATTGTTTTAGTTTCATGCATAGTTCTTTTTTGCTTAAAGTCTAAAATCTATCTCATGATCTAAGGATTAAGTAAAAGGAATCAAGTCTTATAAGTCTCAAAGCACTACACAACAACTTAGTTAAATTTACTTTTTCTGCAAATCAAATAAATTGTTAGTTAGCTTTATTTCCTGCAATTTCAAAGTTGGCAAATAAACTATCCCCTCAGCTCCTCGAAAGAGGCCTGGTCAGTGTGGATTAGTAATTAGTATAACATTTCAATTTCAGTATTTATTTCTTGTTTAAAATAAACAAAATCCCCTCAGCTCTCAGTGCGGTTCTTGACCCTTCCAGTTGTGAGCTAGTCTCAATCTGCTGGGAGTAAGTTCATACACGCTGAGCTGGTCAGTGGTAATAGATTAATTAGGACAATCTCTAAGTGGTATCATTTGTCTAAGACCTCTACCCTGGGTGGAGTGTGTCAAGTCAAGGGGCAACTCGCCTCGTTGGACCTGCAGCACACTCAGTCAACAAGTTTTATATTGGTGAATGATACATAAGGAAGCCCAAACAATCTCATTAACTCAATATCAATTTATCCTAATAAAACACACGAACTACATTGCCCACGATTACCTTTAAAGCATTGGTCTCATATTTACACTCAACAAACCCATATGCTTCACTTTACATTTATGTTATTTATTTGAAGCAATTTTAATGTTACTTGCATCTAACAACTGTGTCTAAGTATCCTTTTATGAAAGTACATGCTTTATATGTATATCGTGGATGAATAGTTGATTTCTGTATTTTCCAATTTATGATTGATTGTTGAAAGAATAATAAACTCCTAGATTTAATTTCTTGTACTTAGCTTAGTTCAAGCCTTAGTGTATTTGTTAGGGACTACCCCCCTTGGCTTCGCTAGGAGTTAGCCTAGACGAAGGAGTTGNGCCAAGGGGGGGTAGTCCCTTGGCTTCGCTAGGAGTTAGCCTAGACGAAGGAGTTGAGGATTAGGTGACAGCACCTTAACTCTCACTTGCCCCCAAGGACACACCAAGTGGATTGAAGATTTCTTCCACGTCTCCCAGGTGTGTATAAGGCGGCAACAGTCTGGACCCATGACAGCTATTTCCTTTGAAGAGAAGATAACCTTCTAGAGATCTAGAGGATCTCACATGGAGATTGACAGTGAGAGGCAGGAGGAGATGATGACTTCTCCTCCTTCACCCTTCATCATTTCAGAGGGAGCTAGTTGAGCCCGTCGATCCAGATGATCCAATTGATATCCTAGAGATATTGCAGTAGGCCGGAAGAGGCCTGCGTGGGCTCATCAAACTCTGTAGGAGGCAGAAGGACATGCAGCTCCCATGGTACTTTTCGAGAAAACCAGAGACCATAGAGACATTCGGGCTATGCTGCAACTATGAGTCACATCATTGATTCTTGAGCCTTCCTATTGTGAGGAAGCATCCAGTTAGCAGATATGCAGAGAATCCATGATGGAGGAGTATTAGTCCATCATGAAGAATGATGCGTGGGATATTGTTCTGAGACCGTAAGGGAAGTATGTGGTGACTTCCAAGTGGATCTATAAAGATCAAACGTACAGCTGACGGAAGCATCAAGAACCACAAAACGAGATTTCTTGCCAGAGGTTTCTCTCAGGTGGAGGGAATAGATTATGAGGAGACATGTGCTCCTATTGCTCAATATATTTCCATCCAGACGATCATTGCCCCTGCAGTAGCCATGGGATGGAGATTACATCAAGTGGATGAGAAGACAACCTTTCTCAATGAAGAGATTGAGAAAGAAGTGTACATCGAGCAGCCAGTTGGTTTCGTGATACATGAGAAGGAGTCTCATGCGTGCAAATTAAAGAAGGCCATGTATGGACTTATTCAGACACCTCGAGCTTGGTATACGAGGATTGATGGATATGGCCTAAGATATGTTTATGCCGTGAGTACCACAGAAACAAATAGTATTGTGGATGGCAGTTCGCGAAGTAGTGTGGCTTCGCAAGCTCTTTACAGACTTGATTGGTCAGTGATATCATTATGTTCGAGACATGATGCAGAGGGAGACAGTACAGGTGCGGTACTTTCCTACAGAAAACCAGATTGCAGATGATCTCACAAAGCTTCTTACCAGGACGAAGTTCGAGTACTTCCGTGAGAGACTCGGCATGATGCCTCCCTCGTTGAGAGGGAGGGTTGATTATTGCAGCTTCCTGAGACATTCTCCAGATCGTACTCCTCTAGACTGAGTTGAGTTGATCTGTGAGGACACCTATGTGATAGGTGAGATCGTACTCCTATGGACTTAGCTGAGTTGATCTATGAGATGAGTC
The DNA here is from genome assembly GCA_032191745.1 of Picea mariana. Classification (NCBI taxonomy): domain Eukaryota; kingdom Viridiplantae; phylum Streptophyta; class Pinopsida; order Pinales; family Pinaceae; genus Picea; species Picea mariana. The sequence goes on from JASDQU010250998.1 coordinate 7,239, forward strand.
ATACTCCTCTAGACTGATTTGAGTTGACTTGTATTTAGTCTCATGCCATACTCCTCTGGACTGAGTTGAGTTGACTTGAGATGGCTGTCTAGTTCGTACTCCTATGGCCTTAGTCGAGTTGATCTGTGAGAGTTATGTCCCTAGTGGTTGAGCACTAGAGGACACGTCATGGGGAGTAGACCCATGATGTCACACTCTGTGATAAACCCTAGTGTTTCTAGAGGGAGGAGCCTCTAGAGGTCCACGTGGGATGAGCCCTGTGTTGACATGTCCACATGGGATAAGCCATGTGTGATGTACCCTTGAGGTAAAGCTCAAGTGGTTGAGATGTCCAAGCAATTGGGAGGATATTCCACTAGCCAACAACCCTTAGGGGTTGGGAATATCCACCTGGGTTGGTGCCCAGCAACCCTTGGAGACCTAATGGTCATATGGTTGGGAGAATGTTCATTGGATTGGTGCCCAGCCCTAACAGGTTGGGAGAACATTCATCTGGGTTGGTGCCCAGCAACCCTTAGAGACCTGATGGTCATATGGTTGGGAGAATGTTCACTGGATTGGTGCCCAACAACCCTAACAAGTTGGGAGAACATTCATTTGGGTTGGTACCCAACAACCCTTGGAGACCATTGTTCCTCGAAGACTCGTCATGGATGAGACGTCCTTGATGATGCACTATGGACGTGTAGACCCTAGTGTTACCCTAGCGGGTTGTGCCTCCTAGAATGTCCACATGGGTGCACACATGTGTGACATGTCCACATTGGAGTAGGAATGTGTGACAAGGAGATGCTAATAATAGCATGGTTTGCGAGAACATGTCATGGTCAGAGGACCATGGCATAGCCTGCGAGGCTATGAAGACCAAAAGAAAACATCACTGAGAATACCTCCCTAGCTAAGAGGGAGTGTAGATGTTTTTGGTAGCTGCGGGATGTATTAACCTCCAAGAGACCTCCTACGAATGATATCTTGAGTAGCAAAAACCCCAATCACTTGCATTGAGAGATAAGGGTACAAGTCGGCCCTATTGAGTAAAGACTAATTTATATTACGTTATAAATTAGCTTGTATGCAATTTGTACAAGTCGGCCCTATGTGAAAAGACACTTCCCCTCATTATATTGGACCTATATATATATATAAGTGCACTGCATCCTCATTTTGAACACACACTCACTCACACATTGTCCCTTAATCTAGAGCGCATCTCCCTCGGTCCCTTGTGCGCAACTGCTGGAGAGCAGATCTTGTTTTCTGTTGGTATTTTCTCTATATCTGATTGTCTTTCTCTTGGATATCATTCTATAGCAAGTCTCCTGCTCTGCTCAGGGGTGGCACTTAAGGATGCCTATGGTTGGGTGGCAATGAAAGAGCATTGCCTATGGTCAAACGAGCAAACCCGTTTTTTTGTGTTATTTGTGCTTGATTATTCTTCTTGAGGTCCTAATTATTTACTGCAGTTAGTCTAGCATTTACAATTCAATAGAAATGCGGCGGAAGTGCTAGAGCGTTTCCTAGGGATTTATTTCCAAAGAAGAAAAAAATTATTGAGATTTGAGAATTTTGATTAATAATACAAAATCCATTTGTATTGAGATTTGAGAATTAGCTACATCATTTGTATCCTCCTATGTTTTATAATCTTCTCTCCTCTACAATTGTATCATAGCAAATCACCTTTACTTTAGATTTTATATGTAAATCCTATTCTTGTGAAATAAGGAAAATACCAAAACTGAAATATGAGAAAATAAAGGGAAAATTACTTATTCTACCATCAACATAGATCCATTTCAACCTTGGATCTATTAAGCACCAAGAGCGATCAAAAAGAAACCAAGGATTAAACCTCTCCTTGCTTGAAATATCAGGAATTAACATGGATCTATGCTAGTTTATTTTATCATTATATTGGTTTGTAATAATTATAGTTCATTTTTTCCTTTTTTACATTACAAACCTCAATGTTTCTTTCATTTTAGTTTTATGGAGATACGTTACATTACACATCAAGATACCAAAATATTTTAATGATTGATGCTTACATAGAATAGGTGGATGATTTGCTATGTAAAGAAGACAAGGCTAGAGAGGGAATAAATTTCTCTTTGTTGTTCTCTAAGGGGAGAATGGCATATATTGCCAAGACAAGCAATAAATGAAACTTGAAATGCATCCAAATCTGTATCTTGAACATGTATAACTAAAACCACCAAACTTACCCATTCCCAGAAAAGTCAAAGCGAAAGGCACTAATTCCTTCACTTACTAATGCAGCTGCCAAATTAACCAAAGTGCCACTTTCCTGAGAAAATCAATTTTGACGACCTATTAGAAACTTCGTAAGAAAAATTAAGCTTACAAATCCACAATGCATACTATTGCAAATATGAAGTACATAGAAATCTCATATGAAATGTAAGTTCTATAATTTAGAAAGAGAAGGGGACTAGACTCAAGCAACAAATCTAATTAAAAATTATGGATATTATAGGGAAAATTTTACTGCAATTCACAAGAAAACTAGGCATATGTCATGTATTTCTTTTGGGGAAAATGTTTCTTATCTTAACAAGAGAAAAAATACGTCATCCAACAATAATGAATGTTATATACCTAATCCATAGGGATTGAGGTACTCTGTAAATTTTATTGTAAATATTATTTAGGAGAAAAATGTAGATTCATTGGTGAATAAGAAAAGTCATTTGGACCTCTTGGAAGATGAAACTTTATAATGTATTTATGAATGTCTCACGTTAATGCAAATCAATCAAGTGTGTAGTTATTCAATAACTTGCCTAACAGTGGTATTAGTGTTGGTTTTAACTCCATGATTCTCTCTCGCGAGCAGAAATGCCTCTCAAATCTGTTTATGTCCTCATGATTGTCTCTCCTGCCGTGAGCAAAATCCTGTCGTTCATGCCTCTCCTCTCTCTCACGTGTGACCTAACCACCCCTTGCATATGTTTGGCATTATTCTCTCTGGTCATTCTTGTTATCCCCTATCCTAAGGATAACTAAGGAGATCATGTCTCGAGGCCCACAGGTCCTAGACAGGGACTGTCGAGAACCAGATGACTTGAGCATTGCCTCGAAGGGCCCCTCTTTTCTTCAGTCCAGCCCATCTATCAGCAACAGCAATATCCATCCCACCAGCCTGGTCCTGAAGCAGCAGTAAGTCTTGGTCCATGAGGTAATGAGTCTGGGTATCATGGTATGTGTCACTCTGATTATTGAAGCACTTGAATATGTTGCACTGAATTCTCCTTCATTTCATAACATTTGCTTGGAAATTATGCTCTTTAACTTGTTCATACCTGGAAGGGTGACATGATGCCCTAGTAAGTTGATCTCCCTTTAGGATGGGTTGCCACTGGGTGGTTCTATGAAAGGTCATCGTCCATTCCCTCCATACTTACCACTTTCCATCTTTACTCCTCTCAATTTCCCCAACCTTTGTTCGGGTATTGTGTTTGCCACACTAGGAAAAGTTGTGCCTTACCTTGTGGGAAGAAGGAGCTAAAGGCCCAGAGGGTAAAAGTAGTTGGAAAGAGTTAGAAGCCAAAATAAAACCTTTGAGATGCTTCGCCCAAGGATTCCCGAGAAAGCAATGAAAGGCTTCTCAGTGAGAAACGGGAACCCATAAGATAATAAACGCTCAAGGTATTAGCTGGTGGATAGGAGGTCTCATCATGAGCCAGCCTATTATGACCATGGGCATGTAGCGGTATGACACTACCATCTATCTGGTCACCAAACCAGGGTAGTGGCTCTTGGTGGTATAGCCAAGAGAAAGGGGGTCTCATCACGAGCCAGCCTTCTCATCTGCGTGAAATGCTTGTGGGTAACGCTGTCACCTCTGGTCACCAAGTCAGGACAGTGTCCCTTGGCTCTTCCCTTGAAGCATAAAAGAAAAGAATAAAAGGCATTGAATGGGCTAGGAAAGAATGGCATCTATGATAAGGTGCAGCTCGCCCTCTACAAAGGCACCCACAGGTAAAACCTACATTTCCATGTTATCATTGCACCCATGCCCACACACTAACCCCATGCCACCTCACACACACTTACATGGCCTAGATTGGTTCTCGCCTGGGAAACAACCCAAACTTGAGGAGGATTAGCCCCATAGGACACCCCGAGACCTTCTCCAAACCTGACTTGTTAAACTGCATAAGGTCTTGAGCATTTGTTTGGGTAAATGGGGGTTTGATGCACATGTTTGGGTAATTTGATTATTAGATGTGATTGACATTACTATGATCCATGTGACTTATGAACTCCTAGAGGGTGTACTTGTTGTTGTTGCAAGACTTTGCCTGGTGGACAGGTACATATGGGGGAATGATTAGCTCGGACCTCCATGGGGCTGAAAGCCCACAAATGGATGTTGTGACCCCAACCAGGGGCAGAGAGACACCACAGACTTGCACCAGGAAGAAAGAAGGGCATTGCCCTTGAGACACTCTGGCAGACCTAGACCCAGGGGGATCTTGCCTTTCCACCTGGGCATTGACCCTTGAGAGCCCATGACGTCACCTTTGTGACCCTAGACGTCATCCATAGTCAGGGTTTGCATTTATGAGGGCAGTTGTGTGCTAGTTGGCACGTATGGCAGCATTCAGGGCCTTTGGAGGCCAAACATTTTGCATGTGGGGCCTAATGTTCTACCCTAGGGGCTCAACGTCACCCTAGAAGGGCATGACGTCACCCTTGGAAATAATTTCAAGGGTTAATTACTTTCATTTATGTAAAAATTGGATTTCTGATGTAATTTGGCCAAGTCGACCTTTTTATGACCTAATTTTAATTAAAGGTCATTGAAACTGTATAAATAGAGAGAAAATACTCTCATTTGTTCATAATCAGTCATCACACAAGTACTGTGGTCTGAAATTTGGGCCCTTTTTGGGGTTTATTGGCTGAAATTCTAGGCGCACTTTCTCTAGGCGCACTTTCTCTTGGGAGGCTAAATTTTGCAACTTGGATCATTTCTTGGTGAAGTTACTTRGCATTCTAGGGTTTTATGGATTGATTATTCTTGGTGAAGTAAGTAAATCTGCAATTCTTCATTTTATTTGAATGGTTTATGGTAAATTTGCTTATTCATGTTAAAGATTATGAAATTGCTTGCTTGACAAACCCTAGGAGTAARGGAATTAATTTGCTACTTCTTTACTCATTTGTTAGACCTTGCTAAGAAGATTTTGACCTAGGTAAACTTCTAGAGCCCTAAATACTAGCACTTTAGAAGTCATTATCTAGTCAATTGTTGCTTCAAGTATCTTTCAATAGTATAAGGAAGGGAGATTTTGCTAGAGCCTAAAATCACTTACACTCTAGCAAGTTTATCCTTAGGGTCTGGATGTTTGAGGCCTTGAAGAGTCTACACCTCTTCCATCCATCTCTTATCCTTAGATAAGCATAATCATTGTGTCATTTCTTCCAAGAGAAAACTGTCACCTATAGACTCCATTAAAGGCACTAATCTACCCACTATAGTGATTGATTGATCAAACAACTTTCAAACTATCTTCCTTGAAACATTTACTAACCTCTACTAACCCTAAGCTACACTAACTCCTTAGTTAACTTGCTTCTGTTGCAAATCTTTGCTACAGCCATACTAACATACATTGATTGGATATATTTGCCTACATAACTTGCACTTAACTCATTCAAAATTCAATTGTGACAATTGCTAGTCAATCTACTAAATAAGTGCTAACATTGTATGGTGTTTTCTCGCACTTTTGACCACTAAAATTTGTTGTTGTTGCAAAAGATTGCTACAGCCATCCAACTGTAGCAAATTCTCTGTAAAAAGTCACTTATTTTGCTAGCTAGACATTGCCAAACTTGTTTGTGACAAACTTTTATCATTCTGCTAGGTTAAAGCTATTTCTTCTTGTCATTTTTAAGCACTTCCAAGGCATAATTCTTGTGGTTGTTATAAAATATTAATTGCTGTTATAAACTGTTGCATTGCTGCAAATTCATATGAGCTAGCTTACTTTTTGAAGGTTTATGGTCTTAAGAAGCACTAACATCATATCTTTGTACTTGCAAGTTGCTATATTTTCTTGTTGTCTTGTTCCGAGCAGGTACACTTCATTTTACCATTTGCTTCATCCCTTAAAGACAATTAAGAACCTTCTGAATTGAGTGACCAATGAGAGGGGGATTTTCTTGCATCCTTGCCTTAGTTATCAGCCCTTTAGGACTAGGGACGTCTCCTCTGGGGTAAATCTTGATATATCCCTAAATAGAAAGGGGTTTCCTGTTAAGGTGACAGTGATAGGTCACCCCATGTTACACAAATATTGCATCCACTTGCCTTGGGCTTTGGGCAAGTACAAATTGTGTGATAGCAATTCCCTCTGCGTTACTCTATCGTTCGCGCCCTCTTGCTTACCTTATTTGCAGAGGGCATTGATGCGAGTTGTGTAAGTGAAGACATAGGGCATGCTCCTTCTAGTTTCACTCTACCATTCCCGTGACAAAGATCGATACCGAACCCTAAGGCTCATTGGTAAGGGCGTCGATGGTTTTTCCTACAAATTGTCATTGCCCTTGCGTAAAGAGATTTTTCCTGCAAGTTGCCATTTCCATTGTGTCAAGGGTTTATATTTCTTTTTCCATTGCCATTTTTAGAGCTCGTTCCAACCTGATAAGAGGAGTAGGAGGTGCAAGTATAACTAGATTTTGGCAGTTTTAGAGCAAACATGTCGCCCCGAGCAGTCAAGAAGCCTGCGGAAACACACTGAGATAACTCCTGCCAAACCGAGTCGAGCCCTACCCTCAACCCTCCTCCTACACAGACGACGTCAGCAAAGACCTCGGGCAAAAGTAGAAGAAGAATCGTAGAGAGTAGCTGACTAGATAGCAACAACGGCACAAAGAGACTAGTTGGGATTCGAAAGCAGAGCCTCTTAACCACCAACTAGAAACGGTGGACACTCCTAAGCGAAGATATTCACAATCTCCCTCCCCTAGATACAGATATTTCAGAGGCAAGGGGGGTATGCATAATCCTTGTGAGAAAACTGACCTTCAATGTGTCCATTGTGGGAAGAATGGACATGAGGCAAAGACATGCAAAATCCCATGGGAGAAGATCAAAGACAAGCAGGATCAGAAAGAAGACAAAGGTAAAGCATAAGATCTGGCGAAAGGTAAATCACCTAAATCTGCTCATTATATTGTTGCCCATTGCAATATTGGAGTAACTGAAGATTTATTTAACACTTCATTTGCTTCTTGGAGAGATGCATAGTTGCTTGACACAGGTGTAACATGTCACATGACCTTCCGGAGAGACTTCTTTGAAGATTTCAATGACAATGTAGATAGTATAGTCTATTTTGCAGATAAATCAACTCTCAAACCTTCGGGAATTAGCACCGTCGGGCTTAAATTGCCTGGGTTCTCGGAATTTCATCTGCATGATGTGTTATATCTTCCTGAGTTGTGAAGGAACTTGTTGTCTCTTGTGTGTTAATATTATGGTAGCTGC
>JASDQU010250999.1:0-16315 GCA_032191745.1 Picea mariana
TCTTTAGTTGTTCAAACTTCAACCTAAATGTTTGAAGTTTGGCATCTTTTACTTTCTCATTTCCTTCATAGCTGCTAATAAGTTTATCCCATATTTCTTTGGCAGTTTGAAGATGCATCACCTTTACAAACTTGGCTTCTGCAAGTCCATTCAAGATAGCATTCATTCCCTTAGCATTAAAGCTAAATTATACCTTATCATCCTTGGAAGCTAGCACAACAGGCTTTATGTATCCAGTCTCTACTCCATCCCAAACATCAACACCTAAGGCCATTAGGTATGTTCTCATTCTAACCTTCCAAAAGAAAAAAAAAATTCCATCAAATAGAGGAGGCTTACTGGTTGAAGTCTCTTCATGACTTGTGATGTTTAAGCTTACAAATATATCTTTAAATAAAATTAACCCGCTCTGATACCAATTGTTGAAATTACTAAAACAACTGAGAGGGGGGGGGTGTGAATCAGTTGTTATTGTGCTTAAACAATTTTAAGTCTATTAAACCATTTTTAATCTTTCATCAAGTGACCATCAATATTACACATCATATGAACAACATAAATAATGAGCATCAATCACACATAAGATATACATAGAGATAGATTTTTCACGAGGAAACCCATAAAGGTAGAAAACATCTTCTTCTTTGAAATGATAGGTAGTGTTTTAAGTTCTGTACATCATCTATGTTTGAGAACCAAATCAAAGTGAGGCTACTACCTCTGTTTTACAAGCTTCAAATTGTTGAGAGCAACAACTCTCTGTTTTCTCTAGCACCAACTAGAAGGAAGCACCAACTCCCTAATATTTTCAGCACCAACTGGATGGAAGCACCAACTTCCTAAGAGTTCCAACACCAACTGGATGGAAGCACTAACTTCCAGTTACACTGGAACTGACCTGTATATCAGAGAACCAATGCTCTCTTTTGCACCACCCTGCCACCCTGGTTTCTCTAGCTACAACTAGATTTAAGCTACAACTCCCTATGTTCAAGCACCCACTTGAACCTCTGAGGACAACAGTCCTCCCTAGCACCTCCTGACCACCCTGGTTTATAAAAATTTGCTTTCTGTGAATTTATTACAGTGATTCAATAGTTTTCATTTGCTTACCAGGCTTATCATTGTTCTACTATGCCACTTTTCTCTGCCTGCATTAGTGTCTTCCTTCTTGCATCCTCTTCATCTTTCTGATATTCTCTTCTTTTTCAGCATGCACACCTCGGATTTATCTTCTTCTCACAGATATGCATCTTTGATATCTGCACATTCTTCTCTCTTAACCTATTCTTTTATGTTCCACTTCTGTTCCTCATCTCTAAGTTTTCTTTACACTGTGCATACTATAATTTTACCTTTCTACAGTTCAATTCATTTTTCACTCCTCACCCCCGCACACACATAGTCACAACACATTTCTTTTATTAACTAGACCTCTTCAGTTACACCTCGAATCTTCTTGGGCAAAAACACCTCAGCAACTGAATCACCAACTGTCCAAGAACCATGATTCGGTTCTGCTAACTGAATCATAACTGAACGATTACCTGTGAGGTGAAACAGTAACCCTTCAATCAAGTTTCCAATTAACCAGCACTCTTATATTAAATCCACATGATTTCACGTTTATCTTATATGCCCACTAGCTGTGACCGAGCGCTAAACAGAATTTGAATTTTGTGATTTTGCATTTCGACATTCCTATGATGAAGGATCTCGACACTCCAAGTCACGATCGCCAAGACTCTGAGATGGAGCTTAGCACCTCTAGTTTCTTCCCCTCACGTGACCATCGGTGGTGACCACAGGTTGTGCCAAAAGGAACTTCGTATTTTGCGAACTTATGAACTTCATCGAGCCTAATCAATGGTCGATATCTCTAATGATCCAATGGTCCAGATCTCATCACGATCTCGGATATCGTGATTCCTATGATGAAGGATATCGATACTCCAAGTCACGATCGATGAGACTCCGAGATGGAGCTTAGTATTGCTAGCTTCTTCCCCTCACATGACCATCGACGATGACCACAGGCTACGCCCAAGGGCGCTTCGTATTTCATGAACTTATGAACTTCATCGAACTTAATCAATGGTCCACGATCTTGATGATTTGATGGTCCAGATATTTTCGTGATCTCGCATATCGCGAGTTCCCACACCATGCTCCATTAACTCCTCCAATGTGCAAGTTAGTGAAATTCCAATCGCTTGCCACGTGTCCTATGATTCCAATGGTCAGGATTGTAATCGTGATTTCACATATCATGAGTTTGAACCTCTTTCTTGTGGATTTCCCGATCTGTGAAACTCCGAAACAAAACCTTTGTTGTGCTTTGACTATTTTCCTCCTTCTGATCTTACATTGCTAATCTTTCCATTATCGCTATGCTACTGATCGTGCTGAGGTTCTCCATCAATGACAAACACTGCCATTATCGCTACGCTACTGATCGTGATGATGTTCTCTATTAATGACAAACACCCATACTCTACCTCTGTCTAAAAAACATGCCAACATTAGGGAGGTTAGGTCCCTATTATTCCCTTCCCCTTTAAGAACAATCTTTTCCTCAAGGATTGAGATGAGGAAATTGGTGTAGAATGGTGGTCGACTCCTAGGTGGCATATTCTAGAGTTGTATCTTTCCACTATACTAACACTTCCTTGATGGTGCACTGATGGAGATGACGCTCGTGCTGTTCCAAGACTGTTTGTGGTTGCAATGAGATGGAACCTTCTTTATCCAACTCAAGGAGACTGGTTTGAGTTTGGCACTTAGTTCCAATAACCTTTTGTAAGAAAAAGACATGAAAATGATGATGGATCTTATAATTACTGGGTAGATCTAACTGGTAGGCCACCGATCCCACTCTCTTGAGAATGGTATAAGGACCATAAAATTTGGGTGCAAGTTTTTGACAGTGTTAATATTTGAGTGAAGTGTTCTTATAAGGTTGTAGTGAAAGAAACGCGTGGTCCCCTTCAACAAATTGACGTTCAAAATGACCTTGATATTCTTGTTTCTTCATGAGATTATGATCCATGGCCAAATTTTCTTTGAGGGCACGTAGAATAGCCTCTCAAATTGTAATATTTTTGTCAACCTCCTGAACCTTTGAAACCCATGGAATGTATGAGAGAACTGATGATGGATTTTGGAAATATAATGCTTCAAAATGAGTCATCATGTGAATAGTTGTATGGTAAGATGTGTTTTACCACCATTCAACTAGGGATAACCACTAAGACCATTGATTTCTCATCTTAGATGAAAAACACATCAAATATGTTTCCAAACACTTGTTGATAATTTCAGCCTGGCCATCCATCTGGGGTGATAGGTGGTGTTGAGATGCGATTGGGTGCCCTGTGTCTTGAATAATTTCTACCAAACAATGATGGTGAAAGTGGGATCTGTGTCAGAGACAATAGAATGAGGCATGCCATGAATCTTGAAGATATTATCCATGAAAATTTGAGCCACTGTGGATGTTTTGAATGGGTGTTGAAGAGAACATAAATGAGCATATTTGGAAATATGATTGACGACCACCATGATGACTAATTTATTTCTCGATTTAGGTAGGCCAATAATGAAATCCATAGAAATATCTCACCAAATAGTAGGGGGGATCATAAGCAGTTGGAGTGCACCCGAAGCTTTGATTTTTTATCCCTTCTTTCATTAACATACTTCACATTCAACCAAAAAGGTGCAGACGTTATGTTTCATACCATCCTAGACAAAAGAATGTTTGAACTGTTCATAGGTTTTGGTAAACCCTATATTCTCAGTTGTGGGGGAAGCATAAAGTTAAGAAAGCACCGTGGATTTAATTTGAATTTTTTTTCTTAAATACAAACAGCCTTTGTAGCAAATATCTTGATTGCACCAAGAGTACCCTGGAGAAGCTAGAGAATTGTGTTGCAATTGGTGGATTATGCTATAAATTTTGGGGTCTTGCATCCATTCTTGGAAAACAACTTGGAGCCAATCTGGTACAATGAAGGAGAGGGAGAAAAGGGACCCATCTTATTCATAATTCTGGGAAAGAGCATTCGCTACTACATTTACCTTTTGCTTCTTGTAAATGATCTCATAATCATATCCAAATAGCTTGGTCACCCATTTTTGTTTCTCTGTTGATGAAATTAGTTGGTCCAGAAAATATTAGAGACTTTGATGATCAGTTTTAATTTGGAAGCATTGTACCAATAAACAAGGATTCCAAAGATCCACGTCATGCACAATCTCTAAAATTTTCTTTTCATAAATGGATTTTCCCAAAATGTCTCTTGTAAAGTTGTTTTCTAGTGAAGACAAAAGGCCTTCCATCTTGCAGGAGGACAACCCCAATTCCTTTTCCAGAAGCATCACATTTCAATAAAAAAGTCTTTGTGAAGCCTGGAAGTACTAGGACAGGGGTCGAGCATATAACACCTTTCAAGTATTGGAATGAATGATAAGTAGTTGGAGTCTAAGTGAAAGCATTGTTTTTAGGAAGTGAAGTGAGAGGAGATGCAATTTTGGCATAATTTTGAACAAAATTCTGATACTAAACCGTTAAACCCAGAAAACCACACAAGATATTAGGAGTTTTACGGCATGGCTAATCTTGCATAGCTTCAATTTTATTAGGATCCACCTGTACACCATCCTTGCTGACAATATGACCCGGGTACTCCACTTCTGAGGCTCCAAAGGCACATTTAGATTTTTTGAGTAAAAGTTCGTTCTTAGAGAGTATATGTAGAACAAGATCCACATGAGCAAGATGGGATGTGCAAGTTTTACTACAGATGAGAATATCATCAAAGAAAACTAAGAAAAAAAGATAGAGAAAAGAACAAAATACATCATTCATAAGACTTTGGAAAGTGGAAGGATCATTACATAGGCCAAAGGGAATTACCAAGAACTCATAGTGACCCTCATGAGTTTGAAATGTAGTCTTGGGAATGAATTATTCTTTCATATGGATCTGGTGGTATCCAGAATGCATATCAAGTTTGGTGAATTACTGAGCACCACTCAATTCATCCAAGAAGTCAATAATGATAGGAATGAGGAATTTGTCTTTAATTGTGAGATTGTTGAGGGCGAGAAAATCGGGACACATGCGCCAGGAACCTTATTTCTTGAGTACCATGACCACAAAGGAAGAATTTCAGGAAATGAGATACACTTCCACACTAAGCCTAGCATAATAGAAGTATAATGTAATCAAGAACGTAAATGAAAAATCCATCACACGGTACACAAATATTTTATGCTGGAAACCCAAACCGAGAAAACCAACATTCCTTGATCATTCTTCTCTCTTGTTATCTTATTCAATCTAAATAAAAGGTTACATTTCTAACCTTGGTCCACACATAAAACAAAATCGACATCATACCCTCTTTCTTACGCAAGAACAACCCTCTAGCCAATTCAACTTACATCTGCAAGAACAACAACCTACATATAAATATTTATCTAAATTTAAGCTATCTTACAATTCATTGATTAGCCTTTATGGCCTTACAAAATGCCTCTTTATAGGCTTTACAATGGGAAAAACCATAAATACATGGTTCCCATATATGGTTACAGATCCATGCAGGGCATTCGCTATAAATCTTGTGAATCTCAGGATTCTGTTACAATCAACTCCAAGTCAGACTACTAGTCAACTACCAATTGGCCTTCATTCAGTTTTCAATTGGTCGCCACATTCCTACCTATCAACCTTTTACTGGTTGACCTCTTCTACTTTTTTTTTATGCCTTTACCATGTTGAACTGCGTCTACCTTCGAATTCGACTTTACTCAATCGAATAACCTCGAGCTTTGAATTTTTTCTATCTACCTCGACCCTCAACCTATTGTCAATCCACATCGACTTGGACCTTCAGTTGATCCACATAGACTAGACTTTCATTACAAATAATATAACAACCCAACATTCTAGCAATTTTTCTCTTCTTTTCTAAAACCAGGAGATTCCTAAACTTTCATTCACATACCTAGGGAAACAATTCCCATTGATTCTATGCACCAAGAGAACTTCACAACACTCACAGAATTGGTCAACGAGTGTGCTATGTTTTCCAACATGTCTACTTTCTCTAGTATCACCTTGTTACTTTCCACCATATCTCTTACGAAATGGTATTGTACATCAATGTGATTATTCTTTGAATGATAAGCAAGTTTCTTTTCTAGAAATATTGTGCATTGACTGTCACACCTTATCTTCATATCTATCTTCTCAAACCCGATTTCTGAACGCAACCTTTGCAACCATACTGGTTCTTTACTTACATCAGTGGTTGCCATATATTCAAATTCTTATGTTGACAAGGATATGAACTCCTTCCGCTTACTCATGCATATTATTTCTCCAACGAACATCTTGAAGACATGTATGTTGGTCAATCTTCGTCAATCCTTCCCAGTCGGCATCGACAAAGCCATGTACATCTGATTTACCACTGTCATCTCTAGGTTTTCCTTGGTAGCTTATAGCATAGTCCTTTGTGCCACACAAATACTTGAATACTCTCTTGACAACTATCCAGTGCTCCTTTCCAAGTGTCGATATGTACCTTCTCAACACTCCCACTGCATGGGAAATGTAAGGTCGAGTGAAGACCATCACATACATTATAATACCAACAAAACTTGCATAAGGAACACATTCCATGTCCTTTATTTCTTCTTGTGTCCTTGGACATTGTTCAATAGTTAGCCTTGCTCCCACATGAATTGACACCTTCACCGATTTGCAATCCTACATGTTGAAACATTTCAGGACTGCTTCAATATACTTTGTCTCATTCAACCAGAGCTTCCTAGTCGCTTGATCTCTCTTGATATCCATTACCATAATGAATTTAGTTGTACTGTGATCCTTCATTTCAAAATTGGAGGATAGCTACTTCTTCACCTCCTTTATTGTGTCCATGTTGTTTCCAATCAACAACATGTCATTGGCATACAAATATACATATATGAAACACTCACCTTCTTCCTTAGACTATATGTAATGATCAATTATGCTTCTCACAAATCCAAAACTAATGATGTATTTGTCAAAATTTTAGTACCACATCCTTGGTGATTGCTTTAGAACATAAAGAGATATTTTCAGTTTGCATGCCAAATATTTCTTTCCCTTTACTACAAATCCTCGAGGTTGTTTCATGTATATTTTCTCTTCTAGGTCCCCATGTAGGAACTATGATTTCACATCTATCTATTCTATTTTTATATCAAATGTTGTAGCCAGAGAAATTAGTACTCTAATGGAATTTAATTTTGCAACATGAGAAAAAATATCACCGACATCAACTCCCTTGACTTGGGAATATGCTTTCACTACTAGTTGATCTTTGAAATTCTTGACTTTTCCTGTGGAATTCATCTTCTTCTTGAATACCCATTTTCTACCTACAATATTTCTTCCAATAGGTAACATGACTAAATCCCATGTCTCAGTATTGTGCAAGGATTCCTTATCTTTGACCATGGCATCCTTCTAGAGTTTACCCTCTGCCTCACCGACTAACTTGGGCTCATTGTTGATGGAAGTTAACATGAATACAGAACAAAAGTTGGGTGGAATTTACCTCTCTACTAGTTTTCTTAGTCTTTTTCACAGAATTCACCATCGTTGTTAGTTCTCAACACCTTAATATTCTTATCTATGTGGTTTTCTACAAGATCTTTAAACTCTTTAAAGTTCTTGAAAACCTCTGATTTCTTCCTCATGAAATATATCCATGTCGTCCTGGAAAATTCATCTATAAAGGAGACAGATAAAGGGATACACCATATGAAGGCACTCTAACCAGGTCAAACACATCACTATGCACCAATTCTAGAATCCCATTTTCCCTTGTCTCTCCATATGGGAACCTCAATCGATTTTTTTTTATGTATATGCAATGTTCACAAAAGTCTACTTCTAAGCCACTTTCAGGAAAACATTCGACCATACATTTTTTGTGCATAGCTCAAAGTACTTTTTATCCAATGTGTGCCATCCTCTTGTTCCATAGCATGGTCGGGTCGATTTTACTATGTCTTGTCGAGTCGTTTTGTATCGATTCATCCCGAGTCGAGTCAACTTCAAGAGAAATGATTTTGTTGCATCTAGTCGAGTTGAAATTCCCTAAAATATTATATAGGCTTCCAATCCAAACTCCTTTCATTAAGACCATCAAACCTCTTACCGACTTGCATGAATCCTTATCAAACAGAGTGTGCACTCCAACATCACTCATCTTACTGAAAGATATCAAGTTTCTTTCCAAACTTGAAATGTGTAGCACACCTGGAAGGGTTATTTTCCTCCCATCCTACAATATCAGTCGAACTCTTCCTCGTTTGAAAATTTTGGTTGTGGAGTCGTCCCCCAAGAAAATATCACCTCCATCATATCGTTTGTACTCATAGAAGCATTATCTATGTGGTGTCATACGATAGGATTCCCCTGAGTCAATCAACTAAACACTTTGATCTAAATGTGTACTAGTCGACTCCAGGTACACATCACCTCCTTTAGATGAGGTCATATTTCTCTCAATCAATTGCTTCTCGTTGGATCCTTTACTTACTTCCATACCCAAGAATTACAATCCTTTTTGTAATGCCCAACTTTACCACATTTCCAACATCTTCTTGTTGACTTAACTAGGGATTTATATATACCCTTCGACTTATACTTTCTACCAGAGAATTTGCCTTTATCTCTTTCAACCAGTCGACCTCTCACCACTAAATCATATTTGGTTGATCCTTCCATGTTATTTATTCTCATTTCTTTTGATAGTAGATAAGAAACCACATCTTATAGCACTAGTGTGGTTGTATTACTCCCTATAGCCATGACTAAGCTATCCCGAGAGTTTGGAAAAGAACATAATAGGCTAATACACTTATCCTCCTTAGTGATTTTAATATACAGAGATGATAACTGGCTTAAAATGGTATTAAATGCATTTAAATGCTCAGTCACTGAACTTCCATCACTCATTATCAAAAGATACATTTTCTTTCTAAGAAACAACTTGTTTACCAGATATTTTGACTGGTATAAGCTTCCCATCTTTTCCCACAATTTATTGGCTAAATATTCACTTGAGACATTCAATAGTATCGAATCTACAAGACAAAGTTGAATCGTACTTCTTTCTCTTCTTTCGAGTTTCTCCCATTCTTTGGTCGACATGCATTTTGGATGGGTGCCTCGACAGACCACTATCCATTGTTCTCAATCTAAAAGAAGATTTTTGATTTTAAGCTTCCAAAGCTCAAAATTATGTCCATTGAATTTTTCTATCTCTATTCTTGAACTTCTCGCCATTCTTTACCATGATTTTTAACACAATTTATGACTTACAATTCTTACGGTACCTATGCTTTAGCTCTCATATTGAATTTTGGTAAATAAATATATGATACACACATCAAAGCATAAAACAACTCCAATACCACTTGTCAGGAAATGAGATATAATTCCAAACTAAACCTAGTAGTTTGTAGAAGAGAAGAAGAATTTAATCAAGAACGTAAATGACAAAGAAATCACACGGTGCATAAAGATTTTACCTTGGAAACCCAAACTAGGAAAGCCAACATTCCTTGAATGTTTTACTCTCTTGTTTTCTTATTCAATCTGAATAAAAGGTTACATGTCTAACCTTAGTCCACACCTAATACACAATCGACATCATACCCTCTTTCTTACACAAGAACAATCCTAAAGCCAATTCGACCTATATCTGCATGACCAACAACCTACATCTAAAGATAATATATCTTACGATTCATTGATTATCCTTTATGACCTTACGCGACACCTATTTATAGGATTTACAATAGGAAAAACCCTAAATACATGATACCCAAAACTAGTTACAGATCCATGTAGATCATTGGCTACAAATGCAACAAATCTCGAGATTCTTTTACAGTTGACTCCAAGTCGGATTACCAGTCGATTTCCAATTGAACTTCATTTTTTATTCAGTCGGTCACCACATGCTTTCCTATTGACCTCTTGTTGTTTGACCTATTCAAATTACTCTCGATGCCTTTACCATGTTGAACTTCCTTTACCTTCGACTTCAAATTCACTTGGTCGAATAACCTTGACCTTTGACTTGTTGTCGATCTACCTCGACCCTCGACCTGTTGTTGATCCACCTCGACTTTGACCATTAGTTGATCCACCTCGACTAGAATTTCACTACAAAGAATATAACAACCCAACAAAGAATAGGGGTTGGTACTAAGATAGATAACACCCGCTTTTAGAAATTCATGAACAATTTTCTCAATTTCATTCTTCTGGGGAAAGGGATGATGATAAGGGCAGAGATTGGGAGGAATACTACTTTATATGAGGGGCATGGAATTATCATGGACCCCACTTGAAGGGGGAAGGGATTTAATAGTGGAAAAAAAAACTTGGTGGTGGGAGAGAATAGATTAGAGGTCGAGATGCACAAAGGGTGTCTCAACAACTTGAATGGAGTGGAGTTGGGAAATAATGCCAGAATGACCCTTTTTGGGGGTATTTTCCATGCGATGGGAATTGATGATCTGAGGGGAGCTTGTTGTGATTCATTGGAACTTATAATGTTTTCATTCTTATTGGAATTGCAAGGTTAATTCCTTAAAATCCATGAGAATGGGGCCGAGAGTGCGTAACCATTCGACATCAAGAAAAATGTCGCAACCACCCATGTCTATAGAAAAAATATGGGATTTCAGATGATACTGACCAATTTGGAGCTGAATATTTTCACAACATCCACCACATTTCATGGAACCTCCATTGGAAATCATGATTTGAAAATGATTGACGACACATACATAAAAATTGAATTCATGGGAAATATGGTGATGAATAAAATTATGGCTGCTACCACTGTTCACAAGGATGATGAATTTCCAATTTTTAATGTAACCAATTAATTTGAGGGTCTCGGGAGCAAAGAAGCTACTAAGGGCATTAAGTGAAATCACTGGTTCAACTTCTGGTAGATCAAAGGGTGGGGTCAGATCAGATGGTTGTGGTATCTCATCCACAGGGGAAACAACAACCTCTTAATCAGAAACATCCTTAGTCATGGCCATACAAATATTATGTTCCTTAGACTTTTTCCCTAGAAAATATTTGTCATCACAATTATAACAAAGAACCTTGATTTGGAGTTCAACTATTTCGGCCCTGGTTAATTTATAGATCTTGAGGGGAGGTGAAAGAGAGGAAGAATAGGTGGGTTTAGGGTGAGGAGGAAAGGATGGTTTATAGATATGCGATGAGGCAATATGTTTTTCTTCCTTGTCTTGTTGAGTAGCTTCCAACCAAATCTGTGGATGTTCCATGAGAACATGAGCACACATTTCATCTTTTAGGCCACTAATAAATCATTCACTCAAGAAAGCATCTAACGTGACCTCCCTTCTAAAATACAAGTGCTCAAATGATGTGATAAATTCTTTCATTGTCTCAAACTGCTTCAACTTGGTCAAATGGCCTAAGTGGTGGGTGTCAGAGTCAAAACAATGATAAAGCTCTGCAACAAAATGTGTCCAAGCAACATACCCTTGGCGTTCCTTTTTATTCCATTTCCACCATTCCTAGCATTCTGCATCCATATGTAGGATACCATAAAGGATCTTGGATAAATCATCAGTAATCCCATGCAAAGAGACATAATGTTCCATTTGAGTGAACCAACCTATGGGATCCAAGCCATCAAATTTTTTAACCTCAATTGTGGGAAGGAAAAGGTCTCTAGGAAGGTTGGTAGAATGAGGACCTTGGTAATGGGATGATTCATGGTATTCTTAATAGGATGGTTGTTCAGAAGAGGAACGGTTCTAGGAAATTCCCATCATGTCGTCAACTATGGATTTCATGTCTTTGATGTGGGCACATTGGTCCTTAAGGATTTGGATAGAGGAATTTAGAGAAATAATGTTGTCATTGAAATTATTGATTTCCTCCTTGTTTTATAGGTTGTCAGCAATGAAGGCATTGTGTTCTTGGGTATGGGTGTTGGCCATTTGGAAAAATGGTCAGGAAAATGGGATAGGAAGGGGGCCGAGAGGGGTTGGTGGGACCACTAAGAATAATGGTGTCAAGGGATAGGTACCACTGTGATCAGGGAGAAAAGCATAATCCAATGGGATAGGGGCCACATAAAGGTGTCAGGTCCTCTAAAAAAATTGGATGAAAAATGATAGATACCACGAGAATCAGGGCGAAGAGAGGAATCCAATGGGATAAGTCCCAAATAAGTGTGTCGACAAGACCACTATACTTTTTTTTTTACTCTTGTAGAGTTATAATCCAATCTAAAGAATACTGCAGTGTTGAAAGGCCCAAATTCTTAACAGGAAAAAATGTGTAGGAATTTCACAACCATAATGCAGTAGGTAAAGTTACATGACAATAGATCTTGTCTGTTCTGTCTCTGTCTCCTTCCCAAGGTTTAGGGTATTCATGGCTTTTACAGACAATGGTTTTCCCTGTGATATAGCTCTCTGATATACTTGCAGGATCCAACAATAGTACTAGGCCAAATATCTTAGGGCTCCAACTAAGGAGGCTAAACTATGCCCTTACTCATACTATCCGACTACCCATGTACTAGAGAGTATCTTCTCGAGTGTTGTTCTCAATGGAACTATATAGTCAGGCGGTCAAATGGCTTATCTATACATGGTTTCATAATATCTAGGTTGATCTATATACAAGTGTTTTCTGATGCGTTACCACTCGAGGTGGTACCGACAGAGGTTACAAGGGTGGCCAACAATGTGCAGTTAAGTACCACTTGTATTTTCCACATGTATTCTTCACTGATCATGGATTTATGCACAAAATGATATATATATGTAGCTTTAATATGGTAGAATACATCTCTACCTTGGAAAAAAATATCTTGCAATTTTGTACCAAGGAAAGTTCTTGAATACGTCTCTCCCCAGTGTTAGGATTGTTCTCCACAGACACACTTTCCATAATCCTTTCCATAGTATTCATCATCAAGTCAAATTTTTCATCTGATGATCGAGATGTAGAGGGTTGCACGTCCCCTTGGGGCTTCTTCTCATTTGTGTCAAAATTTTGCTTGATCTTTCCCAGCGCCATCAGATTTAATTCAACTTCAATCGTGTCACTCATCATAGCTCCTAAGGTATTAGATATTATTTCTCTTAGCAGCAAGGGAAGTTCACTGTCAAAAGAATCGGCATATCAAAGTTGGGCAACTCCGGGAGGTGGTTTGACTTCCATGGGGATTGAGTTATAAACCTTCATGAGTCTGGCCAAAAACTCTTGCATCGTTTCCTTTAGTGATATTTTTATATTGTTTTACTGAGTTAGTAATTGTAGAGGATTCTTTTTATCACCCCATCTGGCCAGAAACAACATTTCAAAAGCTGTGAAATCAAGGATGCTCGTTGCTTGAAGGGCCTTCAACCATTTTCTAACCTCCCTTGAGAGGCTCTACATATACAATATCATTTTTTCATCCTCATGATCGACCTCTTCTAGGCCATCAAAATCATTAAACGAGTCCAAGTTCTTTTCAGCAGAGGAATTTCCTTCGACCTCATGTAACTTGATCCTCTGATTATAGTTTTGGGGAAAATCATGTAATTGGGTTGGTAAGGAAAGAGGGGTGAATCTGGCGACCATAAATCTAGGAGGGTTTTGAGCTTGATGGATTGTTCGAGTGGGGATTATGATAGTTCACGGGGGGTTAGTTGGTATCAAATATTGGAACCTTTTCTCATAGAAGACTATTTCATCCAAGTAGGATTCTGATCTAGAACTGAACATAGTTTGTTCAAATAGTGTATCGAATTCAAGGTCGTCGATGCTCTGTACTTCATCCTTGGGTAAAGATAGGTTTCTTTCCAGGTGATAGAATGGGTATGGTATCTGTTCCTTTTCTTTGCGCAGAAGTGTTTCGGGACCAGACACGGGCGCTACAGGTTCTGTATCAGGGCTCGCTCTGGTATAAACTTTCTTTGGAGCCAGGATTTCTTATTCTGACTACTCTATGCTACTAGTCCTATTTATTGGAGTTACCAAGGTAAAAATAATTTTCATCCAATATCGGTTTCCGACCCACTGTTACCCTCAGGGGTCAAAACTATAACCTTAGTCATTTTCCCAGGGAATTTTTTCTCAATTTCATCCCTGACAATGGTGCCAAAATGTTAGCACTCTATAAATTTTTTTGGATGAAAAAGCACATGATAGGGGTAACCTATAGACCAACTTTAAGACTGGAAACTAGACTTTCCAATCTAGAGAGGAATCTCTCTGAGACTTAGTCTCTAATAGATAATGACCTTGAATTGTCGGCTAGATTTATGTGTTTATGAAATGTTCCTCATTTCTCTAGCAAGTGAATACAAAACTTTGGGCTATGGATTCAACCTCGTGAAAACGATAGAAATCAATGACTTGGTAAATGAAACTTTGAGAGGATAAAGGCTAAGTAGGCAATGGTATTTAAGTTCAAATGTCATTGTGTGTGGTGAAAGAAAAAGCACATAAAGCAACTTAGAGCACCATTAAAGATGAATTCTAACTTACTTAGAAAAAAACAAAGAGTTTAAATGGTGAAGTCTAAAGCATCGTGTAATGAATTGTATACTTATTAAACGTTCCAATTTAAAAAAAGGGAAGGAATGAATATACAGAAAACAAGAAGTACATACATAGATGGGATCATAATACATTAAACCACCACCATTACAATATTTTCATCAAAGCCTCGAGACTTCTGCATTATATTTCAATCGAGTTCAAATATTACAAAATAGTCTCCTGTCTACACTACTTTTCCAACTTGAATTACATTGAAAAGATAGAATATATAGAAAAAGTACACCCCTTGGGATCCTATGCCTTGAACTACTTCTCCTAGAATTTTAGTTTCGGTTGTTCCCTAGCAGATGACCTTTCGAATTGAGTTTAATAAAAATGGAAACCCAACTGCACCCAACCATGTCATAACCGATGTCTTCATCATGATCGTTCAGTCATAAGTAATATTTGATCATCATGATGTGATGCATCGACGTTTCTCCTTTGCGGGGTGCTCGAATCATCAAGCACACCGTTAGAAACCCTGCCATCTAGTGTAACAGGCTCTAGTTGTTTCCACACAATCATTGGTTGTAGTATTCATGTGGAGAGTTGGTGTGATGGATTTCTGTTGGTTTTCCCTCGTGTGCTCCAGGTGGCAACGACGGTCAGGGAACCACACATCTCCTCCAAAAATGTCATGTGTTTCTCCTACACTTGTCCTCCTCAATAGGTGGGTTTACAACCTATGAGTGATGAATATCCACCACGTGGGTTCCTATTAGACTTCTTGTTTCTCAGAAGTAAACATGACCCGTGGAGAGAAAGATTTCATGCCACATTCACAAAGATAAAATGGGGTCATGTCAATCATGCCTCTGGCCTCACCTGCAACCTTAATACTCTAAGTGTTTTCCTAAGAGACCAGTTTGGTCTATTCAGATTCTTCACTTGTCTCCATAAGATGGCCACATTCCCTTTCATATTTGTTTGTGCACTGGCAAGATCTGCATGGACATTATCCATGGCTAGTCCACATTCCTTGAAGTGCTCTGCAACTGTTAATTTTGACATCCTGTGTTCCTCATGCAGATAAATGATTATGTCTTGTGCTTCTTTGAGCTATCTTTCGAGCCAATTTGCATTATGTTTTTGACTCTACGATGCTGTCATTTCAACAGTATTTTATTCCAAATGTTTTCTCAATTCTTTGTTCTTCAGATACAATTCAACAATAGCGAGCTAAGCTTACCTCAACTGCTGCAATGAATCCTGAAACTCCAAATTTTTAGTGCCCTAACTTATCCGTCTTTCACTAGTTCCCCTCCTTGAACCTTGAAAAGTTTCTAGCCACACAACGCACATGAGTAACTTCTTAGTAGCAGATTGGGTGTGCGGGTCACTGGGATATTGGTTATCCATTGGCTTATTGATCAACCTCGGCCTGACTATTTTCCAGGGTGCTGGTTTTTGGGATGAAAAATCTTTTATTTCCTTTCCTTTTCCCGTAGCCTCTTCCATTCTTTCTCCCATGCTATTGTTGGAAGATTGGTTGTTGTCATTGATGTCAACCCTAGTCATGGGTTTTGGACCACAAGATTGATGAAGTTATTTGGACATGAAGGAAAATGCACATGTAGATACAACACCCATGGATGGATAGTATACATCATGCTCTTTCTGGTGGTATGTGGCACGTCA
>JASDQU010251000.1:0-11191 GCA_032191745.1 Picea mariana
CTTGCTACCCCATTTGCAAAACCTTAGCAAGTATTGTGCCTTATGAACTACCCAGTTAGAGCTCCCTTAACTCTTATTATTTAAGTATATAGGGGCTTCCGCAGTGCAAGATATTAGATATTATTTTTGGGATTAACTGCGTAGTGTAAGTCATTAATCTATGACCCATATTCATAATATCTAATACATGCTATTGTTGATGCATGGCGATGATATCATCATCAATTCAATTGACCCAGAAGAAGACAACCAAGGAAATGTGCCACGTCATGAACACACAACTACTTTACCTTTGCAACTTGTCCTAAAATTAGACATGTTGGTTGAAATATATGCCTGCAACTATGATTCACAGGATGGCTTGGTCAATGGTGCAGATGGAATACTCAAAGGCTATACCAAAACAAAAAAACTTGATGTCCTCTGGATTAAGTTCTGTGAACCGCATATAGGCAACCAACAAGAAAACAAGTTGGCTTATCTATATAATTCAAACACTGCAAGTGATTGGACACCTATCTTGCGAATATCAAATCCAGTATCGACATCAACAAAGATAGATTGATTGAAGATTCAAAAACAATTTCCAATTAAACTTGTACGTGCACATACAGTCCACAGATCGCAAAGACTAACACTTGATAGTGTTGCATTTCAACCTGCTGGAATTCGAATACATGGACTTGTATACACAGCATTGTCCCGTGTCAGAAGCATACACTCCTTGTATTTACTAAATCCTCTTACAAAAAATAATTTCAAAGTCAAACGAAAAGTTGATATTGAAATGAAACGCCTCAAGACTACCGCAAAATGGCATCTGCAGTATGATTACCAATCCATACAAACAAACTCATATGTATCAATTCCCTCGCTTAACACACATAGATTACATGCACACATGGATGATATACTCAATGGTGATGACACAATGCAATCTGATATTCAGTGCTTGTAGGAAACAGACATGGCATTATGTATGCAAAACAAACAATTTCCAAATCACAATTGCATATCAAGTTACATTACACATGGGGTGATGATATTAGTGAAAAACATGTAACAATTTTGGAGCATATACAGTTCGAAGAAAAGAATGTTGAGATGGTGCTTGCAAAAGTATTTTTCCATGGAACAAAAATTGCAATACTGAATATGTATGCTGCTCCCCATGCAACATTCTCCAACATACTAAATGTTCTTTCCAATGCATTAGATCATTTGATTCTAAATGAAACCATTGTGATTGTAGGAGACTTCAATATTGGCATGCTACAAAATAATGCCAGAACAAAAGAATTGGAAAACTACATGTGCAAATACAATCTCCGCTTTCTTTTGAACAAAACAAGCCATGTACAAAACGCGCTTATTGACCATGTATGGTCGAATGTGGCCATTTCTCAATACATCATCTTTTTCTTAGACACATACTGGTCTGATCATGATACAATTGGTATTGCACTTGAATTATGAGATATACATCAAACATATTGCAAAGCCATATTTCTATGTTTCAAGGCATCTCTACCTAGCTTGTTGCAGAAAACCAAATTATCCAACTTCTTAGTTTTCCCTGGTTTGTACACATACTGGTCTGATCACCATACAGTTGGTATTGCACTTGAATTATGAAATATACATCAAACATATTGCAGAATCATATTTCTATGCTTCAAAGCATATATGTTTATCTTGTTGCAGAAAATCGAGATATCCAACTTCCTAGTTTTCCTTGGTTTGTAATTGATTTTGGTCACAATTTTTTTTTACAAATTATATATATATATATATATAGACATAAACTTGGATGAAAAAAAAAAAGGTACATTCTTCTAACACTATTTGTTACTTTATTCCTTTTATTCTATTTTATTTAGTCTATGTACATAGTACTTGCTTTTTTTATACATGTCAACTTATGTTCATGCCCGTTTTGTTTTGTGCTTTTTTTCATAGAAACAAACAGGAAAACTAGACACCGCAAAGAACTCCTAACCAGAAATGTAGAAGAGTCCATGAAAACGTGCATATTTCTACCCGTGTTCCATATCCAATAGTTTTTCATTTACTCTGTCTATATTTGTTGCATTGGTTTGTAGATCTGTTTTTTTTTTCTCCTTGGATACTCCATATCTTCCTGTACATTAACTTGTCTTCATGTCAATTCTATTTTCCGTGCTGCTATCTTGAATTAAATAAAATTTTACTCCATCTTTTTTTTCATGTGTTCCTACATAGCAACTTGTTTTCATGTCCATTGTATTCTCTGTATTGCTACATTGAAACAATAATACAATAATTGGGCACAGGGTTGGAGCCTTATGTGTCAGGTCTTAAAAAGATAAAGTGCAATGTGCCACAACAAATACAATGCGTATGCCTGAGACTAAGAGGTATGGTTACAAAAAACTCCGATCTACATACGTTGTGCAAGTTCTACAATATAGTTTTAAGAAATTAGCTATTTCATTTGTTTGACAAGTGGAGACAAAAAATTATTCACTAATGTAATTTATTCTATTTGTACACAAACATGGAAAGAGGAAGCAGTCGGTCGGACTTGTGATAAATTATAGCATTATATAAATTACTATAAATCTTGGTAAAATGTTATAATATTCTATAAATTACTAAATCTCATGTTGCGGTCGGTTGGACTCGTGATACATAGGCATGACTATAAATGTGAACCCACGAGTCCACCAACCCACGCACCGTGTCACATCTATCTTATACTATATTTCTATTTTATTTACTCCATATACATATTCCTTTACATGTCAACTTATGTTCATGTCCATTTTCTTTTTGTAATTTTTTTTCTGAGAAACAAACAGGAAAACTGGACACGACAAAGAACTCTCAACTAGAAATGTAGAAGAATCCATGCAAAGGTGCATATTTCTACTCGTGTTCCATATCCAATAGTTTTTTGTTTACTCTGTCTGTATTTGTTGAACTGGTTTACAACTCTGTTTTTTTTTCCTCCTTGGATACTCCATATCTTCCTGTACATTAACTTGTCTTCATGTCAATTCTATTTTCTGTGATGCTATCTTGAAATAAATAAATTTGTACTCCATCTTTTTTTTCATGTGTTCCTACGTAGTAGCTTGCTTTTATATCCATTGTATTCTCTGTACCGTGAGGCATGCAGCTCTTTCCTCCCTTTCTTTTTCCTCTTCTATACTTATCCATTCTCCCTTTTTTCTTCCCCTTTKTTATTCGTTTTTGATTCTATACTTAGTCCCATGTCTATGCTCGCAGGTTCCCAAGATGGCAGAGTGACATATTCCATGTCCATCTATATCTTTACATCACAAGTCCGACCAACCGTCGTTCGTTTTCATAGTTGGCGAATTTTATGGCAGCGGGTTCCTGCGTAGGCGCCATCGAACTCCCATGCCCTATGTKCGTGGTATACATCTTGCGCCTGAAACTTTAGTGATCTATAATTCGACACCAGACTTGAAGCTTGAAACTTATTTTTCCCAGCATCTGTTAATATTTTTCCTAGTTCGTTTCCACACTTAGCCAATTTTATGGCCGCGGGTTCTCTCCAATGCATTATCAAACTCCCATGCCCCGTGTTCGGATATACAAGGGAGCACATTTACTGGTTGCATTTTTTCCATGAAAAAAAGAAAGGACAATTCATTTCTCTGTCTTGGAAAGTCTGGGATTTCATGGTCAGGAACCACTTCAACAGTTCTTTCACTGACACTATCCTGAACGAACTCCGTACCAGTACCAATGATTCGCACAAGCATAATAAAAAAGGCCTGTGTGAAAAAAGTGCCCAATCCCCGACCGCCACACCTAAGACCACACCATCTTGTAGCAGTACTCCAACGACCTACCCAAGTAACAAAGTCACACACAGTTCTTCAGGCGAAGGAGGAGATAAGAACCCTCCCTTCGACAAAATTGAAAGTTGTCACAAACTTCCCACGAGCAAAAAACGGAAAACAATAGTCTAAGAACAAGAGGGTCCGAGGGGAGAAATTGATATCTATGATCTCTCCCTCGAAGATACGGAACTAGCAATTGACATTGACAAAATGTTCCCTGATGACGACCACCTAGAGAGCACTGCTCCACACAATCCTGGGATGGAAATAATTGGCATAGATACATTGGACGAAGAAGAGTCTTTTGCATTTTAGAGCGTTGTTTTTTACAGCGAATCAAAAAAATTGATTATTGAAAACATAGATGTAAAGAATAAGAAAGGGAAATCTCGTTCGAAGATCTACCTACGCAACATGCGCCCTTCCCATATATCCAAGATGCACCGAGCAACTAGAGATGCTCTAGACAACTCTATTAGTGGCCTTGAAACAGAAAACTTCATGTTAAAGAAGCGAATCAAAGAATTGGAGGCAACTTTAATGCCTCTTCCACTATTTGCTACTCCTTTTGGCAATGGTCAGGTCCACCACACTTGTGCCAAAGTTAAAAGGATCAGCAAGCCTTCTCACATCGGCCCGAGGCTATGTGAAAAAGAATATAAACAAAAGAATGGAATTAATAACAACATCTTGGGAGATGTCAAAGAATATGGTCTCTTTTGGAACAAGAGCGCATGCTTTTCATGAGTATCTGC
The DNA here is from genome assembly GCA_032191745.1 of Picea mariana. Taxonomy (NCBI): domain Eukaryota; kingdom Viridiplantae; phylum Streptophyta; class Pinopsida; order Pinales; family Pinaceae; genus Picea; species Picea mariana. The sequence continues at coordinate 4,610 of JASDQU010251000.1, forward strand.
AAGCAGATCTCAAGAACGAGCAAGGTTTTTACCTCGATGCAGTTTTACCATTTGGTTTTAAAGTTACAGGTATGACGGAATTCAGAAGAAGAAAGGAGGATCTCCCTTCCCTGGATCGAATAGACCATCTAAACGCATGCTGGAAAGAAAAGGTAAAGAACCTGAATGGTATCATTCAAGAATGTAGCCATACCATGTCTAGAAGAGACAAACTATTCAAGAATCTAATTGAGATAGATCTAGCTACCAACACCAATGAAGTCCAGGACCCGAAATTGATATTCAACTCGTTGTTTTTAACCAAGCAAGCATTTGATGATCAAGTTCATATCTATAAAAGACTATCATTTGAAAATTACTATGGCATTCTTGAATATGGTGAAGATGACCTGAAAACTCGGCTAGTTGGTTATGCAATTGCAAACCAAGATATCCAAGAAGCATTGCACAACTTGTCTATTGATCTAAGGGACTTGGAAAGTGAATTCTTCAATATAAAAATCTGGCATGAAATGAACGTGGCGTCCATGAGGAGATACAACTCGGTGCATAGGTTCGCTTATTGGCATTAACAAGCAAAAAACATATTCAACAACGATTTACAGGAGCCCGATCGACCCCCGGGTTGGCGCTATTATAAATCTTGCACCCAAACGTGTTAAGGTTTAAGCTATTATTAGAGTTCTTTACATTTCACTAGATAACAATAGTATAAGATAAGATAACTGAGAAATACACAATCACAAGAGACACATCATTTATCTTGGGAAACCCTCATGTGGGAGAAAACCCAACAAAACTTCCTTATTATAGATAGCCAATACAATGCCAAGAGATAACTCAAACAAATACAGAAAGNCTCTCTCTCTCTCTCTCTCTCTCTCTCTCTCTCTCTTCTCCAAATGCGGCTATGAAACTTGTTTCTCAATGAACAAGTGAGTGTGTGTCTAAATGAGGTGCTAGCCTCCCTCCTTATTTATACAACTCTGGCACGTGTGGACAGAGGTGTCTCTTCATTGGTAGGGCCGACTTCTTCTTCTGGGCGGTTATAACCACCTTTAATATATTATTGGGCCGACTTCTTATTCTGCCTATTACAATTATGTTTTGACCAATCCGCAAAAGGGGATTTGGTATTTTACAATAGCCGACGTGATCAATCCTCAATAGGGGATTGATCTAATGAATAATACAACAATAATAATTAGAATACTCTTTGCAATTACATTGTTTCAACACTCCCCCTTAACAAGAAGGGTATTCTACAACAACGTCAGGTGAGAGAGAGGACAACATCATCAACAACATCAGGTGGGTGAGAGGACAACATAATCAATATCATCTTGGAACATTGACTGGCATATCTATAAATCATTGGAAGTTTTTCTCATCGGCATCATCGTCATTCTCAATGGAATGAAATCATCATCTGCATCAATATGGATTAGTATAAAACTAATACATCATCATCACAACACGAGGCTAGCTCATCATCACAGCATGAGGCTGGCACACTACACAACAATTAAGCTGGAATCACAATACTAGATTGGATTTACCTCGCAACAATTAAGTTGGAAGCACATTACTAGGCTGGCATATCTCAACACAACAATTAAGCTAGAAGCACAATACTAGACTGTCTTTACGTCACAACAATTAAGCTAGAAGCACAGTACTAGGCTGACATATCTCAACACAACAATTAACATGGAAGCAGAGTACTAGACTAGATTTACGTCACAACAATTAAGTTGGAAGCACAGTACTAGGCTGGCATATCTCAACACAACAATTAAACTGGAAGCACAGTACTAGGCTGGCATATCTCAACACAACAATACTCCCCCTTTCGAGGGAGGTCCTTTCGGACTATACCAAGCTTATCTCGAAAGTGCTCAAACTTTACACGAGATAGAGGCTTGGTCAACACATCGACAACTTGTTCATCCGTGCTAACATATTGGAGCTTTATGGCTCCTCTCTGCACCATGTCACGGATGTAATGATATCGGATCTCTATGTGCTTCGACTTGTCATGAAATACAAAATTCTCTGTCATCTTTATGCAGCTCTGGTTGTCACATAGGATCATGGTTTCTTCCATACCTAGGTCGAATAGACCGGTTAACAACTTTCAAAGCCATATAGCTTCGCAGCTAGCAGAACACGCAACAATGTATTCTGCTTCTGCTATATTGAGAGTAATGTTGGATTGCTTCCTACTCTGCCATGAGATCATGGCTGATCCCAAACTGAAACAACATCCTGAAGTGTTCTTCCTATCAGAGACACTTCTAGCCCAATCTGAATCAGTGTACCCACTCAGTGTGAAATCATGATCTCCATCATAGCTGAGACCACAATCTAATGTACCCTTAAGGTACCTCATCACATGTTTTTCAACAACTAGGTGAACACGTCTAGGTTCTACCAAAACCCGACTCAAGGTGTTCACGATAAAACAAATATCTGGTATGGTGTTCGTCAGGTACATCAGTGAACCAATGATCTGTCTATACAGTGTGGCATCAATCAATTCTGACGAAGTGTCGACTAGTAGCTTCAACTTCGCTTCCATGGGTGTATTCATGGACTTGCACTCCAACATGTCGAATCTCTTCAGGATTTCGACTGCATACTTCCCTTGGTTAAGGAAGATTCTCTTTGGGCTCTGCCATACCTCAAGACATGAGAAATAATGCATTAGGCCAAGGTCTTTCATCTCAAATTCTGAAGTGAACATCTTCTTACATTCAATGATGAGCGTTTCTTCTCCAGTTAAGAATAAGTAATCCACATACAACAACAATATCACTAGCTCATCGTTCATAACCTTGAAGTAGAGGTTAGAATCTGCTTTACTCTTGGTAAAGCCCAAGCTCGTCAGAAAATTGTCTATCCTGCCATACCAAGCTCTAGGATCTTGCTTCAATCCGTACAGAGCCTTCTTCAACTTGTAGATATGAGTCTTCTTGTCTTCAACTTAAAATCCTTGAGGTTGCTCTATATACACTTCTTCTTCGATGACACCATTTAGGAAATTTGTCTTTACGTCCATCTGGTGCAACTTCCACTTCATCTTGGCTACAAGGGCTGTGATGGTTCTGATTGAAGTGTATATGGCTACATGAGCGAATGTCTCTTCACAATCAATGCCTTCCTTTTAAGAAAAGCCACAAGCGACAAACCTTGCTTTATACTTCTCAATACTTCCATCAACAACATGTTTTATTTTGAAGAGACATTTGGAAGATACCCTATCCTCACTCTTCGGTCTAGGAACTATTTCCCATACATCATTCTTTATTATGAATTGGTATTCTTCTGTCATGGCATCTGCCCATTCTTTCTTCTGAATGGCTTCTTTAAAGCAGGTAGGCTCCTTCTCTAGGAGATCACACATCAAATCCATATAACTGGAGAATGGCTTAGGTCTTTTTATCTGTCTCATGGTTCCTTCGGAAACACCATACTTCTCTTCATCTTGAATAAGCTCCCTAGCCCAAGCAGGCTTTCTCTTATGGGAGATCGTCATCTAAGGAGGTTATTGAAATTCTACTATATCATGATCTTCTAGAATTTCCTCATTAGGAGAAGTTACGACTTTCCTCACTGGTTTTGCAGCTCTGGGACCCTCCCTCACTGATTTTGCAACTCTGGGAGCTACAGGTTCCTCTTCATATATTTCTTCAAGCTGGCATCTTCTCGATTTCTTGAGCGTTGCATCTTCATGAAATGTCACATCCCTGTTGATATCAATGTGATGGTGACCTGGTATATAAATCCCGAAGGCCTTGGAGACCTCACGGTATCCCACAAATATTCCCTTATTTCTTGAGGGTTCCAGCTTGTTTCTCTTCTCTTTCAGAATATGTATAAACACTGGGCAGCCAAATATTTTGAGATGGCTTACCTCTGGCTTCTTTCCGGTGAACATCTCTTCCGGAATCTTGAACCCAATTACACTATGGGACAATCGATTTTGTACATATATGACTGTCATTATTGCTTCTACCCATAAGCACATTGGAAGATCTTGATCATGGATCATGGTCTTCACTGCTTCCATTATCGTTCTGTTCTTTCTTTCTGCTACACTGTTTTGCCGAGGATTGTAGGGAGTGGTGAGATCCTTCTTGATCCTGATATCTTTGCAGAAGTTCACAAACTCTTGTGAGGTGTATTCTCCTCCATTATCTGACCTAAGTATCTTGATCTTTCTTTCAGAAAGATTCTCTATCAAGGCTTTGAATTCCTTGAATTTATTGAACACTTCATCTTTTGATTTCAAAAAGTACACCCAGGTCTTACGAGAATAATCATCAATAAAAGATACATAGTATACATACCCACTGATGAAGGATGATGGCATTGGGCCACACACATCTGAATGAATGAGTTCTAGGACTCCTTCTGCTTTGTTGTCTCTCTTCGGAAAAGGGTTTTTGATGTTCTTCCCTTGTGCACATCCATTGCACACGCCTTCATGGTCAACCTTGAGTTCTGGTAGACTTGTGATTGCTTTGCATACATATGGTAGTGCCTTGTAGTTGATGTGGGCTAATCTTCTATGCCAAAGTTCACATGTATTCTTAATGGCATGGGTCATGGCTGCTTCTGAGTGACCCTTTAGCTTATACAAGCCACCTTCTTCTTTTCCAATGACGATTGCTTCTTTTATGGTTTCTCCTTTAGCCCACATAAGAACTTCTGCATCTATAAAGGCAACTCTGAAGCCTTTCTTTTCTAAAGATGATATGGAGAGTAGGTTCTTTGTCAAACCTGGTACATAGAGTATGTCCTTCATCTTCATTGAGTTCCCTGAGTTAAGCTTGTAGTTTGATTCTCCCACTCCCTTGATAGGGTATTGATAATCATCTCCAAGTGTCACCTTTCGAGAAAAAATCTTTTCTGAAATGCAAGAGAGAATATCTCTTTGACCTGTCATGTGCTTTGAGGCACCACTATCAATGAGCCAAGTGTCCTCTCCAGGTGTTACTGATCCTGGGAGGGCCGAGATTAAGGCATAGTCTTTAATTTGTTCTCTTAACATCTTTGCAGGTGTCTCTTCATCTTCAACTGCATGGGCATGATGTCTCTTATTTTTCTTCTTGTATTCTTCCCATCTAGCTGGAAAATATCTTGCAATATGTCCCATCTTGTCACAATGGTAGCATTGGACAGATGAGTAATCTCTTTCCTTTCGTTGTCCTTTCTTCTAGAATCTCTTTGGTTGAGATTTGTTTTGGGGGTGAGACTCTTTATGAGTTTATTTCTAGAAGTGAGACTTCTTTCTTCCTCCTTTAGTGTGAGTAGCTAGGGCTTGATCTTCATCTCTTGCTAGTAAAGCCTCTCGGTTAGCTACTCTTGTTTCTTCTTGAATGCATTCTTCCCATAGACCGTCAAATTTTAGTTTCTCCGTTCTAGCACAAATCGTTTGGATGAATGCATCCCAAGGTCTTGTGAGACCATTAAGGGCCGTCATTATGAGTTTGTCTTCGTCTATGGTATCTCCAATTGCTTCTAACTGTTCTTTGAATTCCGAGATTCTGGAGAAGTATTATTGGATTGATTCTCCTCTTTGCATCCTTGTATTCTTGAGTTGAGTTCTTAGATTCATCTTCCGGTTTATGTTCTTTCCTTCATATAGTATGTTTAGGGCATCAAACATTTTTTTCAGAGTCTTCTTTGATGACACAAAAGAAATCAGGTAATCTTTGATTGAATCTGCAACAATTCTTTTGGCCATGATTGTGTCCTTTTGGTGCTTTGCTTTGTCTGCAGCATCGTCGGGCTCCTACACTTCTTCTTTGATGAATCTTACTAGGTCATTCTCTTCAAGAATGAGTCCAATCCTATACTTCCAAGCACGAAATTTTTCCACACCTTCCAGCTTGTCAACAAGCTTAGTGCTTGCATACATCTTTTACCTGGAGCTAGGAAAATGTCCAAAAATGAAAATGCTCAAAATTAAATTATGAACTTACCAGGGGGTGCGCTTGGCTGAGGCAAGTAGCCTGGTGTGTTTGGATTTGAGAAAATCCAACTTTTTCCCCTCCAAACTTGATCTGCGGATTTATGGACTAGTGCTTCTGGTTTTCTGGTACCTCTGGTACTATGGTACTTTTGGTACTCTGGTTTTCTGGTACTTCTGGTACTTTGTGAAACTATGGTTTCACTTTCGGGAGATATAGCCACTGAAAAGTTGCGCTGAATGCCAAAGTGATCCTCGAGGAAGGGCACACTTTTCTAGATGGTTTTAGGGCCGAAATACTTCATCAATAAAAAAACCCTAATTTGCATGTACGACAACAACGATGTTTTTCACTTTCTCTTGTGAAAGATGCTCTCTTAAGCTTAGCTCTAATACCATGTTAAGGTTTAAGCTATTATCAGAGTTCTTTGCATTTCACTAGATAACAATAGCATAAGATAGGATCACTGAGAAATACACAATCACAAGAGACACATCATTTATCCTGGGAAACCCTCAAGGGGGAGAAAACCCAGCAAATCTTCCTTATTATAGATAGCCAATACAATGCCAAGAGATAGCTCAAACAAATACAGAAAGTCCTC
>JASDQU010251001.1:12119-23403 GCA_032191745.1 Picea mariana
CAGTTCGAGCCATGGCAGGAGTGCTAGTAGGCTGTGGCAGGGCTGTTATCCACACCTCTCCCTCAACCTCTCTGGAAATCATGTGTGGCCCCTTTAATCCATATGTGAGTCTGGTCGGCAAGCTATCGTCATCTTGAATCATCAACCATCATGTCAGAACATGTCAACAGCATATCATCAGATCAATAAATATCATGGTAATAAATCAACTCAAATATCACACTCCCTGACTCAATCTGGAGCCCAAGGGTTCTGTCGATGCCTCTGCATCCTCCAGGTCAAAAATCTTGCACACTCAATAAGACTGAGTCAATAGCACCTGTCTACATCAAGTAGTAAAACATCATGTCATCTATCAGAACGCATCAAAATCAAGCATAAATGTATTAATATCAGAAAAGTCCAGATCACTTGCGAGCAAGTGTCCTCAAAGAATAAGTTTTGTAAGTGCACCAGAGCAGAATGTTACATACACCCCCTCTTGGTCTAAACCTCGCCCCAAAGTTTCTCAGTATATGTGCCGAAATAAATGTACCACAATATCATAAGTACCACAGTATCATAAGTCTATCTATCAAACAAAAATGGAAACTGTTGGCGCATATCATATGCATCCTCCCAGGTCACCGAGTGTGGACTATAACTGTCCCACTGGACCTTGACCTGATCTACCGTTCGACGTCGTAACTGTCAAACGCGATGATGTAAGATGCGGACTGGCTCAGTCGTGAGCGTTCCCTCGTTCGATACCTGGAAGGAACTCATGTCAATCACGTGTGTAGGATCACTAATATAATGTCTCAAAACAGATACATGAAAAACATCGTTCATACGCCTCAACGAATTAGGCAAGGATAGTTGGTAGGCCACGGGCCCCTTTCTCTCCACAATCTCGAAAGGTCCCACAAACCTAGGAGAGAGTTTATCTCCCTTTCCAAACTTGATCGAACTCTTATGCGTTTTAACCTGCAAGAAGACTCAATCACCGAACTCGTAACTAAGGTCGACTCGGTGCGCATCAACATAACTCTTCTGTCGATCCTGCACCTCTTTTATCCTTTGTCTTATGGTTTTCATTTATTCTTTCATTTCTTGGATGGATTTTGGTCACACCAGGACCCTACCCTCAAGCCGATCCCAGCTCAAGGGCGTTCGACACAATCGCCCATAACGAAACTAAAAAAGCGCCATCTTAATGGTGCTCTGGTAACTATTGTTATAAGCGAATTCTACTAGTGGAAAGAATTCCTCCCAACGCTTTTGTTGGTCCATCACGTAGATGCGCAACATGTCTTCCAAGGTTTGGTTCGTACGTTCTGTTTGTTTGTCCGTCTCTGGGTGATACACAATACTAAAATTAAGTTGGGTTCCCAAGGCCTCTTGGAAACTCGTCCAAAATCGTCCGGTAAACATCGATCCTCGATCGGATATAATCTTTTTAGGCATGCCATGCAGCCTCACAATCTCATTGATGAGAACTCTCGCTATGTTCGGTGCCTGATACGTTGTACGCACATGAATAAAGTGAGCACTCTTCATCAGAGTGTCTACTACTACAAAAATCGAGTCGTGTCTCCTTGCCGTCAGTGGCAATCCAACAATAAAATCCATCGAAATGACTTCCCATTTCGATTTCGGAATGGCATGTGGTTGAAGTAATCCTATCAGGTGTCTATGTTCAGCCTTTACCTGCTGACACTTGAGACATCTAGACACAAAGTTGACTATGTCGGCCTTCATTCCTTTCCATAAGAACAAGGGCTTAAGGTATGCCCTCATCTTCGTAACTCCTAGGTGAGCCATGTAAACTGCTCTATGAGCCTCGCTCAGGATCAACATCCTCAACTAGTCATTTGGCGGTACGTAAATCTGACCTCTAAACCTCAATAAACCATCGCTATCAAATGAATATCCATCATATCGTGGTACCATCATAGTGTTTTGTCCGATAGAATCCTCAACTTCTTTGTACCAGTCGTCGTCACGCTTTAAAGTGAGAATCTTCTCACGTAGATTCGTTTGAAGAGGAAACACCGAAAATATGCATGTCCTCAGACTCAAAGAATCTGCCACTCGGTTCACTGTTCCCTTTATGTAAGAAATCTCAAATTCGTACTCGCTAAGCAATTCCGACCAACGCCGTTGTCGCGCGTTCAGTTCTCTTTACGTAAAAATGTGTTGTAGTCCACAATGATCATTCTTTAATTCAAATTTTCATCCAACAAGGTAGTGTCTCCATACCTTCAAGGCATAAACGATGGCTAATAACTCCAAATCGTGCGTCGCATAATTCTCCTCATGCCTTCTCAATTTTCTCGAAATGTAAGCAATCACTCGTTCGTCTTGCATCAAGACTCCGCCTAAATATTCTTTGGATGCATCAGTGCATACCAAGAAGTCTGCATCCATGTCAGGGACATTTAGTATCGGTGTTGTTGTCAACAACTCTTTAAGCCTCCGAAACGCTTCCGCGCATTTCTCTGTCCAAACAAAGTTCTTCTTTTTCTTCTGCAATTCTGTGATCGGATTTGCTATCTTTGAAAATCCTTCGACAAACCATCGATAGTATCCTGCTAAACACATAAAACTACACACTTCTGTGACATTCGCCAGTGCAGGCCATTCCATAATAGCCTCAACCTTGGCTGGATCCACGACGATACCTTCGTCGGAGATGACATGCCCTAAGTAGTGAATCCTCAATTGATAAAAAGATCATTTGGACAACTTCCCATACAATTTGTGCTCTCGCAAACACTGTAGTACCAAGCACAAGTGCTCGTCATGCTCCTCCTTCGTCCGAGATTAGATCAAAATATCGTCAATGAATACTTGGACAAACTTGTCCAAGTAATCGCGGAACACCCCGTTCATCAAAATCATGAATACTCCTGGGGAGTTTGTCAATCAAAACGGTAAAACAGTAAACTCGTAATGTCCAAATCTTGTCTTAAAAGCAGTCTTAGGGATGTCATCCTCCTTGATCCATAACTGGTGATACCCTGATCGCAAATCGATCTTGGAGAACACCGTCGCACTCTTCATTTGATCGAACAGATCATCAATTCTCAGCAAGGGATACTGATTCTTGATCGTAGCCTTGTTCAGTTGTCGGTAGTCAATGCAAATCCTCCACGATCTGTCCTCCTTCTGAATGAAAATAACCGGGGCACCCCACAGTGACACACTAGGACGTATCAATCCCAGGTCCAACAACTCCTTCAATTGCATTTTCAACTCTTGCAAATCCGGGGTCGACATCTGATAAGGCATTCTTGCTATTGGTTCGGTCCTCGGTTTCAGGTCTATGGTAAACTCTAATTCTCTTTCTGGCGGCATCCCAGGCAAATCCTATGGAAATACGTCCGCAAACTCCTTCACCACTGGAAGGTGTTCTAGACCTTCTGCTACTCCCTTTTCGTTTAGCGCAAGGATCTCATAAAGCTTTCACCCCTTGTGCATACTCTTTCATAACTGTAAGGAAGAGAAAAACCTTAGGGATACTCCCTGGTTCCATCCTACAATCACCCGTCTCTGTCCTTCATCATCCACCAAGCTCAACCATTTCGTCTTACAGTTGAGTATCGCCTCATGCGATTCCAACCAATCCATACCGATTACTACATCATAAGATGCTAAGATCATGACGTACTAGTTGGCCCTCGTGACAAACTCTCCCAGGTTAAGGGCACAGCCCGTAACCTTTCCTCCGACCTTCTATTTGGCTCCCGAAGCCATCTCCACGAAGCTAAACTCGTCTTATTCAACTGCCTTGACCTTGATCCTTTTTAGTGCTGCACCAGAAATGAAACTTTTAGTAGTTCCCGGGTATATCAAAATACTAAGGGTCTGGTCAGCAATAGTACCTGTCGTCTCAAGCACAATCGACTGGTGCTCTGCCTGGCGGTTATTCACCGCTACATGAATCCGATGGGCCTTGCCCATATCTCCCACTGTAGCAGATCTGCCTGATCCGGACGCTCTGGTCCTCTCCACAGGAAAATCGCGCTGGTAGTGTGGCTCCCCACATGTCCAACACCCCTTCTTCGGCCCAGTAGTCCTGGTACCCAAAGTAGAGGATGATGACCCACTGGCCTGAAAACCTGGTTTGTTCTGTTGAATAGGCCTAAACTGCTGTTGCTGTGGTCGACGCTGCTGCTAGTGCTGTGGTCCTCGATAGGGTGTCCACTGCTGAGGCAGCGACCGTCGTGGGGTAGTAAAAGTTGATCCCCTCTGGAAGCCACGATACCCCGGCGTATGTCTCGTTGATGTCTGCTGCTGCGACGTACCAGATGAACTCTGCCCTGCAGATCTCGCTAGAGTCCTGGTCTGACCCCTNGGTTGTCGTTAAGGCCAAACACGAACCAGTTGACCTTGAGCTTCTCAGTGTTCAGGTGCGAATCATACCGGAGTAGCTCTATAAAACGTGCCTCGTACTCGGGCACTGTACGACCTCCTTGTCGTAAGGCGTTGCACTCATTGAGCTGACGCTCAATGAATTCCTCAGAAAGATACCTCTCTTGGAACCGTTCCTCGAACAGTTCCCATGACACATCTTCAACGACCATGTTTAGCTGTGGCAGGAGCGTCTTCCACCATAGAAGAGTACTCCCCTTCAGTTGAAAGACCGCCATGCGGACCTTCATGTTGGAGGTATAATCGCGAAGTGTGAAGCACATCACCATATTCTCCAACCATGCCTCAGCGGCTACGCCGTCTGGGGCACCAAAGAAATTAGGAAATTTTACCTTCTCGAGTTCATGGTGAATGCTACCTATAACGGCTGGTGCACGTAGTGAAACCTCAGCAGGTGCCGACGCCCTGGCCTCATCTCTGTCCAATCAGCTGATCAGAGCCTCGAAAATGCGCTGAAAGGATCTCATCATCCCAATCACATCACCAACCACTATCTACTCCTGTTCGAGAACCTTCTCGCCTCCCTGGGGGTTAGACCCCTCAGGCGTGGATGCTGCTGGAGGCGTCACGCCTCCTCCCCTAGCACCCCGCCGTCTGCCTCCATGTCGTCCTCTAACCATGATTACCTGCACGCACACAATCAACTCGATCAACAACAATATAATCAAATCTAATCATGTCAACGAAAGCCATAGCGAATCCCAAGTCATGGGTCGAACCGGCTCTGATACCATATGTAATGTCCTCCTCATTATGACAACCATTCTAGTAACAGGTGAAAATTTTATTTTTTTTATTTTTATTTTTTTTAAAGGTGTGTGCGCATGTGTAGCAGTAACAACACACTTAACTATACGACGCCACTCGACAACCAACAAGACGCAACCACAATGTTCAGCACAAGAAGACTGAAGGCACACAATGGGTAACTGCAAAAATATACGACCATAGGCACAAGGCGCACAACACAAACAATAAGACATTCTGGGGGCGCACAGTAAGCACACAGAGGGAAGAATCCATGGTGTTAGGGTTACTATTTTTGCACAGGAAAGCAGGGCGTTTAGTCTTATGTCTTCTTGAAAGAAGATTAGACAGGCTCCTGGCCGACTGCTCACGCAGAAACTTGTAACCCGACCTAGAACAAGACGCAAGCAATGCGAACACAAAAAGACGACCCCGACAGATCACAGTGACAACAAGCAAGAAATGCCCCTAGACATAAGGCATACAACTAGCAGCTGTAAGAAGAAAAAAACACCAGGTGTTAAGTACAGTACAGTCATAGAGGGAAGAATCCAACAGTAGAGTTTACTATTTCTGCACAGAAAAGAAGGGTTTTTAGTCTTATGTCTTCTCGAAAGAAGATTAGACAGGCTCCTGGCCGACTGCTCAGGAAGAAACTAGTAACCTTCATCAGGTGTGTCGCAAGAGTGGAACCCTGCCTTTAAAGGGCCTGAGACTCTTGATACGACACTGGATCCTTTACACAGAAAATACACACAGACGTATATCCTAAGGCTACAGAAGGTGTCTATATCCCGCCCGACACAAGCAGATCAATCGACAAATTTTTACAACCCAACGCAACCATAGATGAAAGAGCAACCACGTCTTCTATAGAAGGCGCAAGACAAGGACTCGGACGACGACCATTAAAATTAATGACATGGCAATGTCTAAGACTCATCCGTGATTGATTACTATCCAAATTCTCCATTGATTTTATTAAGCCACGAGTACATTAGTTATAAGGTAGATCTAATTGAATTATTTCCCTTAGTTTAAGGGCCTTACCCCTTGTGTTGAAATTATAAAATAATTTAATGTCATTATACTGAATTATCCTCCATATTCATTATACTACCACATTAATGTAAACAAATACAACGTCCTTACGCTCCTGAGTTATCAAGACTACATAGCATTTTTCCAAGGCGGGGGTATTACATTTACATTGATCAACAGTAAAATGTTAGTACACTTTCCACTAAGGGACAAAACCCTTACACTATTATAAATATACAAGACTAACATTATATTTGTAACTAAAAGTAACAAGGTAACATCATAATCAAATGACCACATATATAAAATACAATGTTTAAACATGACAAAGGTTAAAGGCAATAGCATTTAAAGATGACCTCATAATTATGAGTATCATCCTTTTTCAAATGACATGGTAACATCATAGTTAAATGACACACATATAATAATATCAATGTTTAACATGACAATGTTTTAAAGGTAATAGCTTTTAAGGATGACCTCAGAACTAGAATAAATAATGAGAAGAGGAATAATACACGTTACAATAATATACATTTTGTGGATGATGGCGATCAATCGAGATTAGAATCATTATATTAGTTTGGATTGAAAGAATAATTAATCCGTCATGGTATTACGAGGTCTACTTATTTAAAAGTAAGAATCAAAATATAAGTAAATATTCCTGAGTTACTTAAGTAAAATAGACGTTAAAATTATGATAGCATGAGATCATGTTTATCCAGATTTAAAAATAAATGGTTAAAAACTTGGTGTCATTACACTAAGGCTGAGATTGATGGGTGGGATCAGATTTGATAACCAATGACATTTTATTTACAATCTTTGGGTATGTTATACACTTACATGGATATTAATTAAAGGCCAGGGACTCGATCCACTAATCCCCCATGTTATAGTTACAGCGTCGAATATATATATATATATATATATATATAAAGCATAAAAACTTTTCACTTAAAGGATAGAAGGTTATAATAACCACCAACGAGGTTTCATGGGTATGAGTCAATTTAAAGATTTGATTTTAATATCCAATGTTGGGCCATTTAGTGAACCACAAGTCAATACAAAGTTATATAACGATAAAATGAAATACATAAATATCATGCAATTTCTCCAACTTAAGGTGTTATAGTTCATCCCTGGAATAGTGATACAAGAACACATAATCAAAACGCAGTCCAAAAATAGGGAAAACACAACTATTATATTCATGCCCATTCTGAACGAACACATGATCAAACGCAGACCAAAAATAGGGAAAAACGCAGCTATTATATTCATGCCCATTCTAAACGAAGACATGATCAAAACGCAGACCAAAAATGAGGAAAAACGCAGCTATTATATTCATGCCCATTCTGAACAAAAACATGATCAAAACGCAGCTCATTAAACTATTTAAAACGCAGATAAAAAAAACGCCCAATATTTACCATGAGTGCCATTTAAATGCCCCAAATAAATCAGTAAAACATAGCTCATTAAACCATTCAAAACGCAGATAAAAAAAATGCCCAATATTTACCATGAGTGCCATTTAAACGCCCCAAATAAATCAGTAAAACGCGGCTCATTAAACCATTCAAAACGCAGATAAAAAAAATGCCCAATATTTACCATGAGGGCCATTTAAAATGCCCCAAATAAATCAGTAAAATGCAGCTCATTAAACCATTCAAAATGTAGACCAAAAACGCCCAAAAATGCATTGCCAGAAGATAAACGAATTGCCAGAAGATAAATTGAATTTCTAGGTTAAATCAATTTGCCAGAAGATAAAACAAATTGCCAGAGGTAAAATGAATTGTCAGGTTGAATGTTTTGCCAGAAGATCAAACAATTTGCCAGAGGTGAAATGAGTTGCCAGGTTAAAACATTTTTCCAGAAGATCACACAAATTGCCAGAGGTGAAATAAATTGCCAGGTTGAATGTTTTGCGAGAACAATAAATATTAAAATTTACACATTCCGTCACCATCATTTAAATTTGCACAGTCCAGAATTACAGCAGAATGATTCTATACAGTCTAAAATTTCAGCAGAAATGATTCTATACAGTCCAGAGCGGTGAATGAAAAGGATATACAACAACACTATTAGAGTGAAGAATTACATCCAAGCATTTGTTGGCAGCCAACTCATTTTTTTTTATTGCTCTCAAAAAAGCTGCCTACACCCCTTGTCTGATTATGACAAATCATTGTCGCATTGTGCTACTAGACATTTGTTTCATTTGTGACAATTACATTTTGATGTCGATTCAATTTTCACAACTGAAAGTGTGAAAATACCTTTCTCATTGTTTGGACTGTAGTCGTCTTTTATTGATTTTTACAAAAGACACTTGACCATTGGTTTATCACATGACTACTAAAGGTTTTCTCGAACTTATGTCCTTGAGCATTATCCTGCCTTGATTGCGCATTTGGATATGTTTGATTGCTAAGCCTTTGGGCATAAAATTTATTGGTTTTGTTCTGATCTTATGAAAATTGTAATGGATTTGGTCTTATTTCTTTTATCCTTATTTCTATGGACTTTCACTCAGTTATTATATGAAGAATTTTGGATCATAATGTTCTCAAGACTTTGGAATGCAAACATTTCAATGTGCAACGAATGCAATGGCAAGTTTATAAGGTCAAATAGCAATGGTTTGAGGGCGCGTTGATGAAATCTTTTGGGTTTTAATTTAAATCGATGCTTGGTATATTGTTTGAAAGTCGATATTGTATTGGACGAGAAATAGTTTCAAACTACGTATTGATATGTTTTGATTAACATTGGTTTGAAACGTTGAATTGACACGACAGGTAGTTGGATTTCATGCTGATTAAACTTAACACTTGGCGCTTGATTATCACCCATCGTGTTGGTTCAGATTCGGATGAATGGCACGTTGGTATGATGATTCACCTATTTGCTGGCCGATACGTATGGTTTGGGTGATTATGATTATAACAACACTATACTCAGCAATTAATACAATGCGTGGCGGTGGTAATCCCACCACCTTCGCACGCATGGAGTTATTTCCTGTCTCTTCGAGCATTCAAGCTGTTAAACCCTCCCATTTTCACTCTGTGCATTGTTTCGTTAGCTCAAACCCTACCATGTACAGAAGCCATGGCTCCTGTTGTGAGGGCCGAGCCCAACGGGTGCCAAGCATTGTTGACTTTTGATGGCGCATATAGCGATTTAGAAGAATTTGGATGGCTTCCATTTATAAGGAAATTCGATGGTTATAACCTCCCTATGGCTAGGCAATTTGCTTTGTC
Source organism: Picea mariana (assembly GCA_032191745.1). Taxonomy (NCBI): domain Eukaryota; kingdom Viridiplantae; phylum Streptophyta; class Pinopsida; order Pinales; family Pinaceae; genus Picea; species Picea mariana. Next base: position 21,614 of record JASDQU010251001.1, read on the forward strand.
ATTCGATGGCTGCCGAGCCAAAGTTGGAGATCTCCAGCTTGAAGTCACTGAACGGTTTCTCAGTTTGGCAACTAGCCTGCCTGTCGAGGGACAAAAATGGTCAAAAATATACAAGGTTGACAATGTCCCATGGATGTTGTTATTTTGGTCTCGCACAGTCATCTCATGCGACAGAGGTTTTCCTGCAAAGATGTTGAAACCCCGCTGGTATGATCTCCTAATGATTATTAAACAATTCGTTACTTGTGAAGGAAGGTACGGGTTTGTTTTCCTATTTCACTTGCGTTTATTAATGATTTTTATGGGATTCGAACTAAGTTTGCCTCACTATCTGCACCGAAGCTTGTTTAAGATGGCCAAGCGTTACAAATGTAGTCAGGATGACACTAACCTCTTCCATGTAGGGTTGATTCAAATGTGTATGGTGTATGAGCTGGGGTTACGTTGTGATTCTTGGGATAATTTCCTTAGCCGTAATTGATTTGTAATGTCAAACCCGCCACAGGTCGATAAGCCTATGGTAACCCAGAGAAAGCCTACCCCTGTACCCTACAGTGTTTTGTTACCCAAGCCTAAGCCCGAGTCACCTACGAATTCATCTATGGCTGTGACTAAACAGACCGAATTTGCTAAGCCTACAACCATAAAGACTAGAGCGAAGACTGGTGCTAATACTAGAAGCAAGAAAAATGCAAGGTTGATCTCTTGCATGGAGAGAAATAAATCTAAGCCTCCTGCCAAAACAAAGCCTATCATGGTTAGCGAGGACTCTGATTCGAGCATTGAGTGCTTTCTCACCGAAGAGGGCTTCTGTGACAAACCTCCTTATGATTTCGTTGAGAACCTGTCTCCTTGTCTGCGGGATAACCCTGATTTTCTTGGTATCGAACCACCTCATGAAACCCTAGGGCAATCATAAAAACCCCCTTATGTTCATACTGTTGCACCACCTTGCGACCAATGTGGGCTGTGGTTAGAAAGATACTACTTGGATGTCCCAAAATTGCAATCTAAAATTTGCGATTTGGAAATCCAAGTGGCAAAGCTCACTGGTCGGAAGGCAAGAGAACAACCCAACGACAAGAAGCAACGAACCACGGGTTCAATCCTGCTCAAAAATGTTGAGTCTACTACAACAATTTTCAATTCAAAATTGACATAGCCCCAGCAACTGTAATGGTATAATTTTCACTATTTTATATGGCGTGATCTCTGTATACATTGTTGACTTGCTCTGTCATGCATAAATTTTGATTATCAATTTCTGGATTGGTTGTGATTAGATTTAGTTTGATTGATAATGATTGGATTTGAATATTCTGTTATTTGATATCTTTTCTATCGTTGAAATACAAATGATATCTCTGTTCGATTTGATTATATCTTGTGCGATATGATGGATAAATTGGTTAGCTATGCTGATTGTATTTTCTATGTTAGGACCAATTCGTATGTCATTTGTTACATAATCAATTTTCGAATGGATAACAATAGTAGTCGTTACGATGTGAACTGTATTTCGATGTTAACAAATGTATTATTCGATTGAGATTACAGGGATGGATTGATCGTATCAAATCTTTTGGTTTGTGTCTATAATTAAATTTAGTTATATGCCTGGTTTGTTGACTCTGTCAAAACCCTGTCTGTCGACTATGAGATGATCAAACATGAAGACTGTTGAGTCGATATTTGTGGAGATGATCCGATCACATTGGAAGCAATTCATACATCGTGCTTTTAATTGAATGATATCAATCTGCTGTTGTGATTATAATTAGTCTATTACA
>JASDQU010251003.1:0-16315 GCA_032191745.1 Picea mariana
TAACTTGAATTGGTATACATGTACCAAACTTACCCATTTTAATTTTCATGTTCAAATAATCAAATAACTATCTTTGTCATGAGCACATATCATATAACATACAAATAGGTATAGAGGTACACATCTCAATGTCTAACCAAGTCTAACTGACTCCAAACAATGCTAAACTTTGAATTATTAAGATTAGCAAACAATAATGTTCTAACTACCCAAGGTCAAAATATGGGGCATTACAAAAACTAGCATGTTCAACTCAGAGAGGGATCTCTCGTGTCACTTGATATATCTATGGCAATCGATGGCTATATTTGGTTTGTTTTGGGGGGGTTTTATAAAGTTTCTCGCAAAGAAGGGGAGGAACACACAGGGCTATGGAGTCAAAATTCTGAAAGTGAACGAAAACAATGCATCTCCCAATAGAACTCTCCAGAGGATAAAGGATAAAAAAGGTGATGGATATGAGTTATTCTTAAACTTATATGGGATGTAGGAAGACAAATAAAACAAATAACAACATCAAAGAATTATCAAAATAAATTCTGAATTAGTTAAGAAGATAATCACACAGTTTAAATTGCTTAAGCCAAGAGCATCAAATGATGAATTATGGGCCTTTAAATCTCCAATTTAAACAGAAGAAAAATTCAAATGAAAGACAAGTCACAAGAAATACATACAATGAAAGGAAACAAAGCTCATATCACCACACTTTAGAATCATTTCATAGAGACTTCAAAATCTTCTGCATTTATATTCAATCTAGATTCATAAAATTTACAAAAATAGAGTCTGATACAACCCAAAAGGTGCTCTTGCACTTCTACCAACATTAATTAATCCAAGTCTCTCAGTACTTATACAATTTGATAAAAAAAAACTGAAAGCGAAACGTTTCAGCTTCTTTAACAGTTTTGAACGACAGTTTCAATATACAAAATGATTTACAATAATTATCAGAAAGGAAAATGTTTCAACATCATGAACAATTCTTCTAACTGTTTGACTACTTCCATGCCATTTGTTCTGCCCTATTCTTTTATTGGATCCGCAAAACTGGTGACAGCTGGAGATCACCTGTTGGCTCCGGGGATGTTGTACTTTGTCTTACCCAACCGTATGAGTTCTTTCCATTGTGAATCAGAGGGATTTCACAATCCATCATCTCTTTAATCAAAATATCCAAGTCAATGCACATAGCATATGACATGTGATGCAGGAGCATATCTCCACGTCAGCCAGCCAGCCAGCAAACCACGTCAGCGGATTTCAAATTGGGCATTCAAGAGAGGCGCAGTGTCATTTAAAATTTGAATTGAATGTAATTAATCACTTAGGCTGTTGAGCCATGAAGATGTGCCTTTGCACAGGCTATATATAAGAAGGCCTTTAATGTTTTGTAAGACTGAGATCTAGATCCGATTTCGGACTAGACAGCCCATTCAATGCAATTGAATAGGGTAGGTAGATTGGAGGGAAGAGCTCGAAGAGCCCCCTCATGTAAAAGATCAATTTTGATCTCATTTAGTAGTTAGTTAGAAGAGAATCTGCGAGTAGAGAGCGGAAGAGAAGGAGACGAGACCTTGTTAAAGTCAGAGCTCAGGGACACCTTTCAAAAGAGGCATTTTATAAATACAAATGAAAGCAGTTTTTCCTACAATTTTTTCTGTGTTGTGTGAATGTCTATGAGTGTTCATGTTTATGCTGTGTATTTATGCTGTAGATGTATGTTAGGTATGCATTTGTATGGAGTTTTTTTTATTTCGGGCTTGAGAGGTCCTTTGTGGTTTCATGCCAGGAGGGCATGACAGAGTGCTGCGGTCTCTAGATACCAGTGCATAGATGCACTTCTGAACTCTGCGGAGTAAGACAATGACGTGCCAGGTGGGCACAGTAGCTGAAATCAACAATTCAGAGGAAGACCTTTGAGGTTGCTGAAAATCTCAGGAGGCAAAGCTATGTAGGCAAAACACAATTGCAGACAGAATCTCTGAGGAATTCTGTAAAGCTCTGCCAGGTGGGCATTGAGCAGGTGCAAGGGAGTGCACAGAGGAACTCTATTGTGAGTTCTGAAGAAGACAGAAGCTCTAAGAAGTTCTATATAAACTCTGCCAGGAGGGCATTGAGACAGTGTGCAAATAGGCACAGAGAGGAAGAGAACTCTTTGAGTTCGATAATTGACGGAGAGTCCATTGAAGGATCTTCACAGGGTTATTGAACACCCTGAGCACTCAGCAAGAGGTTGCTTGAGCAGAGGATATCCAGGAGGGCATCCAAATTCTCCATCTGTAGGAGAAGGAAAAAGGACAAAATCCCTTAGGGGTCTGAGTATTTGAAATCTCAGAAGAGATAGCACCTTTGTGTGTGTGAAGACTCTGCAAAAGAGCAGAAGTCGGGAACCTTTTGAAGGTTTCAGAGAAGGATAAGCTCAAGAGGAGTAGCGTCTTTGAGAATGCAGGTGGGACTCAAGTCGTGGAGCTCATAGAGGAAAGAAGGCAAAGGTCGGGGATTTTGCATTTGGAATTCTTCCAAGTCTAGGAAGAAAAGTACCAAAGCTCGGGAGGAGTGACAGCTGACATCGAATCTGTCGAAGAGATCTGGACCGTTGAAAATTTCACATCCAGGGAGCAGCAGGAGAATGCACAGGAGAAGAGATTCGGAGCCATCGAATATCGCTCAAAATAGCCGACAGTCGTCAGATCTGTCGAGAGGAGATCGAGGTTTAAACCCTCGCAAGGAGAGGAGTGAAACCCTGAAAGAGTTGGCTCATCGGGATTTTGGCAATTGGGATATCGGGAGTCTCGAGGACAAGAGATCGGGAATCTCCATGGGAAAAATCTTGAAATAGATCAGGACCGTGCGTCTCTAGGACACATGACGGCGATCAAGAGTCCGTCAACATTTCGCATGTCGGGACTTCGGGGATCAAGAGGACAGGATGCCAGAGCATTTCAGCATTTGATTTCACGAAATCGCGAAATGATTGAGGACCATCCATCATAGGAGGACGTGTGGCGGAAATCCAAGAGTTTGGGGAAAATCCTGATAGGAAAGTCCATCGGCATATCGGGGTTCGGAGGATCGGGAAGCCTAAGGACAAGAGGTCCATACATTTCAGCATTTGAAAGTCCAAAGTCCTAAAAGGGTTTTCCTAGCTGACGTCATATCGGGAAATCTGGAATCAGAACTTTGGGAGTTCCAGGGACAAGGCATCAAAGTATTTCGGTGTTTTAAAACCTGAAATAGCGAAGAGAAAAGAGGAAGCTGGGACAAGCGCCATATTGGCATTTCGCGTATCGGAAATTCAGGAATCGACATGCCAAGAGGTCAGACTCTTTCATGGATAAATCCCGAAGGACATAAGACTGTAGTCATAGGAGAAATGGTCACATGGACCAAGGCATAGCCTAGGGGGCTAATTTCTGGAGTTAAAACCTTTTTGGCTTTTCGGCATTTCGGTGTTCGGGAGGTCGAGGGGACAGGGAATTCTTATCGTCGGGAAGCAAGAAGTCCTGAAACCCGAAATTCTATTTCGGGGAAAGTTCATGGTCGTGAGCAGAAGACCGTGTGGAAAGATAAGGACCTGTGGATCAGTTTTAAGTTTGATTCTAGTAGGGAGTAGGAACGAGACGCTTCAGCTTAGGAGATAGTTGAACGATCCTAAGACCAGGAGGTCAGCGCAGAGACTCTGCTGAGGCAGTGTGTGTGCATCTACGTCAGGGTGGTATCATAGAGAGAACTCTGTTTGTATATTTCAAGCAGAGGAAGAAGGCAAAAGAAGATAGAATGTGGAGACTTTGTGGTGATTGCTTGCAGGTAAGCAACAGGTTTTCCAGAAGGGAAAACAGGGACAGCGACATGGCTATTGAAGGCCGTAGGAATGCTAGGAAGAAGAGAAAAGCAGAAAAGCTTACAGAAATAGATAAAGATTTCGTTGATATAAGGGAGGACATACAAAATCTTGGATTGTGGATGCAGCAGAAAGCCAAGCCAAGGTGGGTGTATGAATGGCCCATGAGAAAGGCAAAAGAAAAATTGCCAGTCAAAGAGCTAATGGTCTTGAGACAGCGTAGACTGTTGAGAAGGTGTTTGAGGTATGCTGAAAACCTCAATGGACCAGAAGAAAATGAAATTCAGATATGTGAACCGGAATCTGGGAGAAATCTCAGCAATGTTGGAGAATGGAGATTGGCTGAAGCTCTCAAGAACTGCCAGAAGGGCAGAAAAGAAATTCCCAATTGCCAGGTGGGCAATGGATTGAGATTGTTGCAGTATCTCATAGACTGCTAGGAGGGCAGCGAAAGGTTTCCATTTTTCCAGGTGGGCAAGGGAACAGAGATGGAATCAGTTGATTCCATGGACTTCTAGGAAGGTAGCAGGAAAATCCCATATTTCCAGGTGGGCAGGGATGAGCAGATGAGACTATCTGAGGGTCTCATAAATTCAGAGATGGATTTGGATTAGTAGGTGCAGCTAATAGAAGAGGAGGATGAGCATTCTAAGGAGTGTCTCAATGATTTTAGCCTGAAAGCTGAGGAAGTTGCAGCACTAAAGATGACAGCAGAAGAAGCCAAAGAGAAGGCAGGTTGATTAATCACTCCATGGGAGATGGAGTTGGAGATGCTGGAGGATTGGCTGAACAATCTAGAGCCAGCAAGAAAACTGACAGAAGTTGAGCTGTCAAAGAAGATGTCTGAACAATAGGTTAGTCAAAGGGAGACTACAGATCTGAAGTCTGCAGCAGAGTGGAAAATTAGTGTCACAGAAGAAGAAGAAGAAAGCATGGGAGATCACAGTGATCGGGCAAATAACAGAAAAATTTTGCAGCTCAGAAGACTGCAAGAATAGAGCCAGCCACTAAGGCAGCTGAACAAAGTGATCGAGAAGATCAAAAGGCTGATGATAGAGTCAATAGAGACTGCCAGCAAGGAGGAGCTGGGCAGAAGAAAAGAAGCAGCAGCAGTAGCGCAGAAGCAGCAATAGCAGGGAGATGGAGTAGATGAACAACTCCAGAGATTTGTTTGGGATCTAGGAGGATTTCCACAGCTAAGAGAAGAAGCTCATGAGCAGGAGATCATGAATTTTGCAACTGAGGAGTATGATGCAGGAGCATCTCTCCACATCAGCCAGCCAACCAGCTAGCCACATCAGCGGATTTCAAATCGGGCATTCAAGAGAGGCGCAACCTCATTTAAAATTTGAATTGAACGTAATTAATCACTTAGGTTGCTGAACCATGATTCTGTGCCTTTGCATAGCCTGTAGATAGGAAGGCCTTTAATGTTTTGTAAATATGAGATCTAGATCCGATTTTGGACTAGACAACCCATTCAATGCAATTGAATAGGGTAGGTAGATTGGAGGGAAGAGCTCGAAGAGCCCCCTCATGTAAAAGATCAATTGCAATCTCATTTAGTAGTTAGTTAGAAGAGAGTTTGCGAGTAGAGAGCGGAAGAGAAGGAGACGAGACCTTGTTAAAGTCTGAGCTCAGGGACACCTTCAAAAAGAGGCATTTTATAAATACAAACAAAAGCAGTTTTTCCTGCAAGTTTTTCTGTGTTGTGTGAATGTCTATGAGTGTTCATGTTTATGCTATGTATTTATGTTGTAGATGTATGTTAGGTATGCATTTACAGGGAGTTTTTTTTATTTTAGGCTTGAGAGGTTCTTTTTGGTTTCATGCCAGGAGGGCATGACAGAGTACTGCGGTCTCTGGATACCAGTGCATAGATGCACTTCTAAACTCTGCGGAGTCAGACAAAGATGTTCTAGGTGGGCATAGTAGCTGAAATCAACAATTCAAAGGAATACCTTTGAGGTTGTTGAAAATATCAGGAGGCAAGGCTATGTAGGCAAAACATAGTTGGAGACAGAAGCTCTGTGGAGTTCTGTAAAGCTCTGCCAGGTGGGCATTGAGCAGGTGCAAGGGAGTGCACAGAGGAACTCTACTGTGAGTTATGAGGAAGACAAAAGCTCTAAGGAGTTCTATATAAACTCTACCAGGAGGGAATTGAGACAGTGTGTAGATAGACACAGAGAGGAAGAGAACTCTTTGATTTCGATAATTGAGGGAGAGTCCACTGAAGGATCTTCACAAGGTTGCTGAACACCCTGAGCACTCAGCAAGAGGTTGCTTGAGCAGAGGATAGCTAGGAGGGCATCCAAATTCTCCATCTCCAGGAGAAGGAAAAAGGACAAAATTCCTTAGGGGTCTAAGTATTTGAAAGCTCAGAAGAGATAGCACCTTTGTGTGTGTGAAGACTCTACAAAAGAGTAGAAGTCGGGAACCTTTCAAAGGTTTCAAAGAAGGATAAGCTCAGGAGGAGTAGCATCTTTGAGAATGCAGGCGAGACTCAAGTCGTGGAGCTCATAGAGGAAAGAAGGCAAAGGTCGAGGCATTTTGCATTTGGAATTATTCCAAGTCTAGGAAGAAAAGTGCCAAATCTCGGGAGGAGTGACAACTGTCGTCGAATCTGCTGAAGAGATCTAGACCATTGAAGATTTCACATCCAGGGAGCAGTAGGAGAGTGCGTAGGAGAAGAGATTCAGAGACGCCAGATCTCACTCAAAATAGTCGACAGCCGTCAGATCTGTCGAGAGGAGATCGAGGTTTAAACCCTTGCAAGGAGAGGAGTGAAACCTCAAAAGAGTTGGCTCATCGGGATTTCGACAATCAGGATATTGAGAGTCTCAAGGATAGGAGATTGGGAATCTCCATGGTAAAAATCCCAAAATAGATTAGGACCGTCCATCTGTAGGACACGTGATGATGATCAAGAGTCCGTCGGCATTTCGCATGTTGAGACTTTGGGGATCAAGAGGACAGGATGCCGGAGCATTTCGACATTTGATTTCGTGAAATCATGAAATGATTGAGGACCGTCCATCATAGGAGGACGCGTGGTGGAAATCCAAGAGTTTGGGGAAAATCCCGATAGGAAAGTCCATCGGCATATTGGGGTTCGGAGGATGGGGAATCCTGAGGACAAGAGGTCCATACATTTTGGCATTTGAAAATCCAAAGTCCTGAAAGGGGTTTCCTAGCTAAAGTCATATTGGGAAATTGGGAATCAGAACTTCAGGAGTTGCGGGGACAAGGCGTCAAAGTATTTTGGTGTTTTAAAACCCGAAATAACGAAGAGAAAAGAGGAAGTTGGGACAAGCGCCATATCAGCATTTCTTGTATCGACAATTCGGGAATTGAGAGGCCAAGAGGTCAGACTCTTGCATGGATAAATCCTGAAGGACATAAGACTACGGTCATAGGAGAAATGGTCCCATGGACCAAGGCATAGCCCAGGGAGCTAATTGCTGGAGTTAAAACCTTTTCGGCTTTTCGACATTTTGGTGTTTAGGAAGTCGAGGGGACAAGGAATTCTTGTCATTGGGAAACAAGAAGTCCTGAAACCCGAAATTCCATTTCGAGGAAAGTTCATGGTCATGAGCAGAAGACCATGTGGAAAGATAACGACCTGTGGATCGGTTTTAAGTTTGATTCTAGTAGGGAGTAGGAAGGGGCCGCTTCGGCTCTGGAGATAGTTGAACGATCCTAAGACTGGGAGGTCAGTGTAGAGACTCTGCTGAGGCAGTGTGTGTGCGTCTATGTCAAAATGGTTGACATACTGATCTTCACCATTTTAAACTTGTTTAAAATTTCAAATTTTGTAGCTAAATATTCTACCAGACTAGGGCTTTTCAGACTCTCTTCGATATCTTCAAACTTAGAATGGTCCATTCTGCAATGCATGAGGAGAGTGTGATAGTATTCTTGATTGTATAATGAGCCTTTACCATCCAAAAATGATGGGATACCTTTAGCAAACAATTATTCAAATGTATCTTTAAACTCCTGTATGTTGTGCTCCATTTGTACAGCTTTGTTCTAGACCGATCTGAGCAAGTTGTGCTTGGAAATGATCCTCCTGGATGAAATGATTAATGTGGTCCTATCTTTCACACTGATGGTATGAAGGTTAGGAGTTGGTACAACATTCAGTAAGTCGATGGCATTTTGGGTCCATTCCAAGGGATTCTTGGTTGACACTTCATTTACAATAGTGCATCTGTTGCGAGTTGTAACAACCATATTATCTTTTCCTTTGATAAAATTCAGATAAATTATGAATTTAGCAACCTCTGCAACAATTGCATCCCATATTACATGTTTGGATCCCTATAGTAGTGTTTTTCTTTTCTATCTGGTTTTTAGCTTGCTCACTCTTTCCTGCAGGTCTTGGTTCTCTCTGTGGAGTTGAGCCATTTTCTCATCCTTCACTTTCATCTCCTATTTTAACTTTTATATGTTCTCTTTGAGACTCTTGATCTCACCTGTTTTCAAACTCACTTGGGACATAGCCTGGAACAATCCCTCAGTGCCTGATCCAACCTCTATATTAGCAGGTACAATAAATTCCATGTCTGATGTTGTTGCCTGCACTTGTGACCAATTCTCTTTCTCTTTATCCAATTGTAGCACTTTAGCCTTGTAGTCTAATGCTTCTTTTCTAAAGGTTTCTTTCTCATGTTCCAAAGAAGTCAATTCTACTGTCTGTGGGTGATCTGTAGGTGACATCTTCATCCTTTTCTTTAGACTTTGGATTATCTTGTCCTTTTCATCCAAAGAATCTTTCAACCTTAGGGACCTTCAGAAGAGTCTGCAGACAAAACGAAGATTGGGGGGCATGTCTCCATCCTCTAGAAATCATGTCGAAGTTAAGCCACAATCCTCTGCTGGTCATTCTAGGGGAAAAGTACCAACCTATAGACATCATGTTGGGAAGAAAACCTACTAATGGGTATCACTTTGAGAACAATTTCACTCTATATTTCAAGATCGTGTAAAAATGAAACGAACACCCGAAGCATAGTTTTTCTCTATTTCAAACTTGTTTAAAAATGAAACCTACCCCAAGCATAGTTTTTGTTTTTTTCAATATGGTGTAAAAATGAAACTTACCCAAAGCATAGTTTTTCTCTGTTTCAAGATTGTGTAAAAATCAAACTTGCCTCGAGTGCAATTTTATTCTCTGTTTCAAGTTCATGTAAAAATAAAACCTACCCAAAGCATAGTTCACTTTTTGTGTCAATCGCGTTAAAAAATGAAGCAGACAACCGAGCATATTGTTATAAATTTTTTGGGCTTGTAAAAACTATATAAAAAAGGAACTCTTTGGAGTACAATCAAGCATATTTTTATCACTCTTTTGGGCTCGTAAAAACTATATGAAAAAGGAACTCTTTGGAGTCTCCTTTAAGCTATTTTCAGACTCCCTAAACATGAAAAGGTTGTCGAGTGAGCTTGTTTCCTTTCACACCCGTTAAAAGGTTTGAAAGGGTGTCTGAGTTGGTATTATTTTAACCCTTTTTCAGACCGGATGAACTAATTACAAAAAATGAATAGTCTAGTCAATCATGACTAGAAGAGTTCTCCCTTGTATTTTTTACACTTTTCCAAGCTTGGGGGAATAAATTTATGAAAAAGAACACCCTTGGAGTCATCTCTAAGATATTTTCAGACTCTCTAAACATGAAAAGACCACCGAGCTTTCCTTCTTTGGGATCATAAAATTATGCATTGAAGGACCCATACATCATCGAAACCCTCCTTCTTCAGGTTTGTTAAACATGTGATGAGGGACTTATCGAAGATGAGCTACACCAAGCATCTGTAATCCTCCTCAAGCTCATTAAAAAACAAATAGGTACTTCCCAATCATGGTGGGGGGAGAATTGAAGGAAGTGGATCAAGTTTTGGAAAGAATTATGGAAGCTATTTGTTGTCACCCTTGAACATGACACCTATTTGTGTCTTGTCTTATAGTTGGGTAATATGATTATCTTTGAGTCATACCAATTATATATGATGTTATACTTTTTTGTTCTAGTTGAAGATTGCTTTGATTATCATCAAATTATGTTCTTGGTACTCGTCGAGTCAATGATTCCAAGTCACTTGTTGTGCCTCACTATGTTCAAGGGAAGTTTCACTTTGAACCAACCACTCTATAGTATTACCATATTTCATCCTTGTGTCAATCCATACTCATTTAATCTATCATATTACATCACTTTCCCGTGTCAGATTCATGTCAATGATGGGGGATACATCATGGACCTCCTTCAATGAGTCTGTTCCTGTCAACTTCAACACATTATGCACGAATTAGACTTAGAAACCAGTTATTACCTTGGAACCTTGGAACCTACATGACTTAATGGAAGGTATCCTCACCTTCAACAGTAGGTTTACATTATTATCCTATTATAAAATGATTCCATGAATGTTTGACTTCATCTCATTTGCTCACATTCGTTGGAATGTACTAGGGTATCTTGAGAGCCATTGTCATCATTGGTGTTTTCCATTGAACTTGTTAATGATATGCATCAATGACAAATAATCAAGTGGTTTCTACCATGATCAATTAGGTTTCTGTAGTGAGAGATTTGTTCAGAGCATGTCGGAAGAACCACAGTGACGGTGCTTTTGATAGCTTCTAGTTCTGAAAAGAACTGTCACTGTGGTTCTTCCGACATGCTCTGAACAGGTTTCTACCATGTTATACATCATGAAATATATTCACATGGCAAGATTCATACTATTTTAGGATCGGGATGAAGATCCTGGGTTGGGTGCTCACTTTTTTATGTGCTTTTCCAAAGCTATGATGAAAATCATTTGACTATGTACTCGATTCCAGTATAACCATCGTATTGTAAATATAATTGATGTATATGATGGAGATCATTTGACTATGTAGTCGATTCCAGTATAACCATCATATTGTAAATATAATTGATGTATATGATTTCACATGGATCCAATTTTAATTGGTCTATGGCTATGTTTTTGTCATATCATAGCTCCATTGTGCATTCTTTCACGGATATGACCTGATTTATTCATGGAGGTATGGATCCATGATGTATCTTTGGTGGACATATCCTTTGTCAATACTTTCATGGATTCATAGTGTATTGGTCAGTGACCATGATTTCAGTGAGTTGATTCTGAGCATAGGTATTCCTGCCTCAGGGATGATACACATATATTGTTTGATGTTTGTTTGCAACTTTTTCCAGGCTCTCCTACTCCAATGCCCTTGAAATAATATTTTTGTAAAGTGTTTCGGCCATTAATTTCTCCTTCGACCTCACACTTTAGGGGGAACTTGTTACACACCTAAATGTCACACTTAAGTGTCGTAAGTGTTGTATGCAACTTATAAAGTGTCGTATCTACCTTACTAAGTGTGTATATTCCTCTCTCTTCAATGCTCTTGCTGGGATTGGAATTTTCATGTTATTTGCATGAAGCCTCGCCAATGTATCCAAAACCTTCGTTATCAAATGGTGACCTTTGACAAATGAGAATTCCTTCTAGTACTTGAGAGATCTTCAAGTTCTTAATGAGCTTGCCAACTCTTCAACCCTCAATGAGATGAATTCCTCTTCAATATTCTCACTATATTCTTCTTTCGTCATCATTTGGATCTTCATTACTTATTCCCTTCTCTTTGCTTCTTCAAGTTGGGTTTTCAAGGAGATGATTTCCTCTTCAAATTTTCTTTCTTGTTGACTAAATTCTACTTGAAACTTGTTGAAGTTCTCAGATCTTTACTTAAGATGAATTATCAAAATCTCTTCTCCCTTTTATTTTTCTTCTTCATTTTCAAGTTATTTTCTTTGTAATACTATTTTAGCTTCCAAACACTCGTTTATTTTCTTCTTTTTCTTCCAATTGATTTTTGAGAGTTTCTTCAATCACTCTGGCTTATTCCATCCAAACCTTTAAATTTATGATAATATGGTTTCCTTCTTCAGAATTTTTGTTAGAGTTTTGAGAGCCCTCCTTTAGCTTGATCAATTACTCCTTAAGAGACTTGTTTTTCTTCCTTTCCCTTTTTAGATCACTTAAAACACTGAATGGTTATGCCTCAAGATCCAGTTTACCTTCTTCATAATCTTCTTCATCATTTTCAAGGGTTCATTTATGAGTTTCCATTGCCATGAAGAACACTCTTTCTTTTCATTCTATCTTAGCATCTTCTTTTTCTTGATCAAAATGATCCATCTCTATGATTACAAGAGGAGATCCCGTAGAGTAGAGATTATGTAGTTTATCCCAAATCTCTTTGGATGATGAGCATTGTCCCACTTTGACTTTTACTAAATAAGATAATCCATCTAGGATGGAATCCATTGATATTTTGTGGTGCCTTTTTAATTCCTTCTTGGCTACATTATTCATAGGTTTCTTTGGAGTGGTGTATCTTGAAACAACTAAGTTCCAAATTTCAAATCCCTTTGCTTATAAAAATATTCTCATCCTTCTGCTGCATAAAACATAGTTCTAACCGTCAAATAATGGCGTTCCATTTTTAGTGCAATCTGTTAGCACTCTCTAAATTTTGTCCGACTGAAAGACAAACAATAGAGGAAACTATTCAACTTACTTTAGAGATGATTACTAGCCGGTTCAACTCAGAGAGGGATCTCTCATGTCACTTGATATATCTATGGAAATCGATGGCTAGATTATGTTTGTTTTGGGGGGTTTTTATAAAGTTGTTGTCAAAGAAGGGGTGGAACACACAGGGCTATGGAGTCAAAATTATGAAAGTGAACAAAAACAATGCATCTCGCAATAGAACTCTCCAGAGGATAAAGGCTAAACGAGGTGATGGATATGAGTTATTCTTAAACTTATATAGGGTGTAGGAAGACAAATAAGACAAATAACAACATCAGAGCATTATCACACAAGTCAAAGAAGATAATCACACAGTTTAAATTACTTAAGCCAAGAGCATCAAATGATGAATTATGGGCCTTTAACTCTCCAATTTAAATAGAAGAAAAATGCAAATGAAAGACAAGTCACAGGAAATACATACGATGAAAGGAAACAAAGCTCATATCACCACCCTTTAGAATCTTTTCATAGAGACTTCAAAATATTTTGCATTTATATTCAATCCAGATTCATAAAATTTACAAAAATAGAGTCTGATACAACCCAAAAGGTGCTCTTGCACTTCTGCCAACATTAATTAATCCAAGTCTCTCAGTAATTATACAATAATAAAAAAAACTGAAAGCGAAACGTTTCAGCTTCTGTAACAGTTTCGACCGACAGTTTCGGTATACAAAACGATTTACAATAATTATCAAAAAGGAAAATGTTTCAACATCATGAACAATTCCTCTAACTTTTTGACTGCTTCCGTGCCATTTGTTCCGCCCCGTGCTTCTGTTGGATCCGCAAAACTGGTGACAACTGGAGATCACCTGTTGGCTCCAGGGATGTTGTACTTTGTCTTACCCAACCGTATGAGTTATTTCCATTGTGAATCAGAGGGCATTTCACAATCCATCATCTCTTTAATAAAAATATCCAAGTCAATGCATGTAGCATAGGACATGGCTGACATATTGATCTTCACCATTTTAAACTTGTTTAAAATTTCAAAGTCTATAGCTAAATATTCTACCAGACTAGGCCCTTTCAGACTTTCTTCCATATATTCAAACTTAGAATGGTCCATTCTGCATTGCATGAGGAGAGTGAGATAGTATTATTGATTGTATAATGAGCCTTTACCATCCCAAAATGATGGGAGACGTTTAGCAAACAATTGTTCAAAGGAATCTTTAAACTCCTGTATGTTGTAGTCCATTTGCACAACTTTGTTCTAGACCGATCTGAGCAAGTTGTGCTTGGCAATGATCCTCCTAGATGAAATCATTTATGCGGTTATTTCTTTCACACAGATGGTATGAAGGTCAATAGTTGGTACAACATTTAGTAAGTCGATGGCATTTTGGGTCCAGTCCAAGGGATTCTTGGCTGACACTTCATTTACAACAGTGCATCTGTTGTGAGTTGTAACAACCATATTATCTTTTTCATTGATAAAATTCAGATAAATTCTGAATTTAGCAACCTCTGCAACAATCGCGTCCCATATTACATGTTTGTCTCCCTACAGTAGTGTTTTGCCTTTCTATCTAGTTTTTATCTTGCTCACTCTTTCCTGCAGGTCTTGGTTCTCTCTATGGTTCTCTTTATGGATTTGAGCCATTTTCTCATCCTTCATTTTCATCTCCAGTTTTAACTTTTATATGTTCTCTTTGAGACTCTTAATCTCACCTATTTTCAAACTCACCTGGGACATAGCCTGGACCAATCCCTCAGTGTCTGATCCAACCTCTATATTAAAAGGTACAATAAATTCCATGTCTGATATCGTTGCCTGCACTTGTGACCAATTCTCTTTCTCTTTCTCCAATTGTAGCACTTTATCCTTGTAGTCTAATGCCTCTTGTCTAAAGGTTTCTTTCTCATGTTCCAAAGCAGTCAATTCGGTTGTCTGTGGGTGATCTATAGGTGACATCTTCAACCTTTTCTTTAGAATTTGGATTATCTTTTCCTTTTCATCCAAAGAAGATTTCAACCCCTAGGGACCTTCAGATTCTAGTCTTTTAACCTGTGTCATCTAGGCTTTGCTGGACACTTTTTCCTACTTTAGTTGCCCATCCAGTTTTGATGTGTATGTTGTCAATATTGCAACCTTTAGAGCTGAGCTTAGGTAATCAACATACAACATATCACTGACATTCCTGTGGGATTTTACTTTATGATCATGGGATCAAATTTTGCTCAATTTTCAAAGTGCTCGGAATGCGACAAAAACAGTTCCATTGCATCCGTCTCGTCTTCCTGATTCCGACGGTATATTTATTTTGTCAAATGAACGTCGTATGAAGAAGATATCGCGATCCGTTCGCCAAGCCAAATAGGCAAAAAAAATTGATGCTGACTGTACCTGTTCGTACAGTCCATACAGTCCGTACGGTCTGACGTGGCAGGACCGTATGACCGTACCAAGGTGACGTGGCAAGCAATGGTTGGTTGATGTTGACGAATCAGGATCAGACACGTGTCCGTTTATGAGCGAATAGTATGGGGACACATGGCCCAACCCGAGGGTGCCATGTGTCACTCACTGTTTGGTTGATTGGTTTTGTGTAAAAACTATGGCAGTCCGCGGGGTTCGACCCCGGGACCTCCCCCACTATGTAACACCTTTATATAACCGTCCGACCAATGCACCCATGTCATGTGACTTAACATATAACCAAACGCATATTTTATAAAGTCATTTCAATGTATATATGGGCGGGGGTCGGGCTGGGGCTTAGCCCCGGCTCGTGGTCGTTCTGAAATGTAATACGACCATGTTCTATATAACGTAGCCGATCATTTTGTATGCGCGCATGATTTGAAACTTAACCCTTGGTCATATAACGTGTGCCATATGACTTGGAGCGCGGGGGTTAGTTGCATGGTTTGGTAACGACTTAACCACCATTGCCTAGCGCGCGGTCATATGCTCTCATACGCCCAGGTGCCGAGGCGGTTAGGGGCTAGCACGCCCTTAACCATCCTACGATTTGCACCGTTGGCGTGCTTGCACTCGGCGTCAGGCTTATATTCTTTAAAATGCGTGTGAGCCAGGTTCATTGAAGAAGGGTGCGAATTGTAGAATCAGAGACAACAAGCTTGAAGAGGGAGACTTCCAGAAGGCCTAACTTCTTCATTTTTCGACCGATTGAGGTGTCGAAAGAGCCCAGACAGGGGTTTTGGGATGCTGGGAAGCCATTGGAGCAGTTGGTTTATCAGTTTGAGCATTGTAAGACATTTTTTTGAGCACTTTTGAGCAATTAATAATAATAAACCATTGGAAGCTGGACCAGGAGATGCAGCCCATAAGAGGGGTGAACTCCTTTATCAATTGCTGTGTTTATGTGATGATGTTCAATGTTTATGCTATTGTCTATGTATAATTTGCATAATTAATCCTTTAATTTATGTGTTTCAAACTGATCCTTTTGCTTTAAACACATAACATTCACTTGCAATAAGTTTTCAAGTTTTTCAAGTCTTCTTCATTTTTAGATCAAGTTGGTATTAGAGTATTGGTTTTGAAGACTTGATTGTTTGCAAGTTTTGTTTCTGATGCTCACAAGGTTGAAACTCACAAGAGGAGAAGGTCAAATTGTGGAGCCAAGTTCTTATCCGACAAGGAGGAAGTAGATTCATTCACCGCAAGTTTCAGAGAGACATTCACCAAGCATGGCTCGTGCAGAAAGTCATGAACGTGTTTCGGCTGATGAAGAAGATCTCAGACAGACTGTCATAGAGTTGAGAGATATGATGAATATCTTGATAGAATGGAAGATAATGTCGCAGGGTGAAGGCTCCAACCCTTCAATGCATAAGGGAGGCGGTGGTGACAAGACTCCAAATGGAAAT
>JASDQU010251004.1:4512-15528 GCA_032191745.1 Picea mariana
TCCCCGACAACGGCGCCAAAAATATGTTATTCCTGAGTTTATGTTTTAAGGCTATAAAACATACCGTCGAGGCATCCGTAAATGATTTAAAGAAATGATTTGGAAATAAGGAATCAGAGAAAGATTAAAGCAGATTCAGTTTCTCAACTGCCTCTGTCTTGCTTCCTGTTGTTCCTGGATGCTAATGTCTCGCTCAATAACAACCCATGATCATTCTAACTCAACCCAGTTAGTTGTTGTTTGTAAAATGGTATTGAATAAATTTAAGGCCATACTGGTTTGATCTTGAAGGCCCGGTTCTACGTTTGGTTGTCTACTATTTGGGACAATCATGGATGATAAAACTTTAGTTGTTTATAAAGGGATTTTAATCAGTTTGTTACTTCAGATTTCGAGAGATGAGATCAAGGAAAACAATTTTAAAATCTAAAACAGTAATGTAAACACATTCAAGGTCGTTTCCTGGTTTTGTAACAATTACAAGAATTGTGAACAACAAATAAACACTACAGAGAAATATAAGGCTTTAATCAAGAAACAATCTCATATTTCAATAGAGAATGATGAAAGAAAAATGAGGTTTCTAACAAGAGTTAGGTATTAAGGAACAAAAGTTTAAAAGTCTTAAAATTACTAATAGTAATTTTAGAGGAAAAATTGTAACTCATTTGACATCCAAACCAATCTGAAATATAAATCAACGATGTATATAACTTCAAATTGATTACTCGTTAGAGAAAAAATTAAAAGAAAAAGTTCAACAAAGTATAATAAACAAGGAGAAGACACATAGCTACAAAGTTGCAAGATCCAGAATCTCGTTTGTGATCTATATTCTGATGTATTTCAAAATTGATATTACAAAAATGGCTCTCTCCAAAATTTCTAAAGCCCTTTCTCATCCTTTAGAAACTATATTTATACATTTCCATCAAAGTTTCTCATTTGTGACTAACCAACTTCCTAATATTTCGGTTACATAAAAACAATGTCAACCATTTACAATTTCTTTCAATTTCTAATAAATAAAACATTTTAAAAAGTTTTAAGCTTGCGTTGACGAACATTATTTTTCCGCATCGATACACTAAACGCATTTCCCTAAAAACTTCACAAAGATCCTGGGAGAATCGGGTATCTCATTTGCTTCAAATGAGAAAAATCTCTTCTGCAATTCGGGCAACCGACTTTCTATCATCCTTTCTGTGAATTTTACAGTTTTCAACTTTAAATTTGAAGCCACCATCCACTTGCTAATCTCTGTGATGTTGATCAATTTGATGTTTGAAATATCTGCTTTCTTTTCCTCCAGCTCTTTTCTAAACCTCAACTGGTGCTTGGCAATATTGATTTCGCCTAACAATCCAGAACAACCATTCGTTCCGATATTCAATGAATCTCTTTCAAAGAGATCGAAGATTCCTTGGAAATCTTCATTAACTTCTGTTGTGATTAGTTTATATTCATCCAATTTTGTTTCCCACACTTTTATCATAATTTCCCCTTTAACCTGTTCAGAAATAGATAATTTCCGAGTCTTTCCAATTTCTTCCTTTGATGAGGAAGCCACTGCCTTCTGAAAAGTTGTTCTAGCTACCTTTGCCTCCCTTTCTTTCTGGAACACATTCTCCAAAGACTTATTTGATTCCTGGAAATAATTTTGGATTATTTCCAGATTCAAGAACACTTTCTGATGTTCTTCTTCTATTCTTACATATATCTCCAATGCCTGCGACCTGAAATGTTCAAGTTCTACTACCTGGTTAGTAATAGAAACAATCTTATCTTGCAATTTTTTGTTTTCTTCTCCCAGCTTTTGAACCTGTTCCTGTGTGACCTGTATTAAGTGTTTTGCCTCATCCAATTCTTTATTCAATTTCTGGATCTCTTGCATATCCTTTAGTCTATCTTGTTCTAGACCCTTCTGTATTCCCCAACCAATATTTCTTTCATTTTCTTTTATTTTTTCTTGCAACTGGATTATTGTTTGGTCCTTCTGTTCAAGCAGAGTTTTTAAATTGCCTACATAATACATGTTTGTTGATGCTATAGCACCCATTGTACCTGCTAATTCTGTAGCAAACTCTCCATCCTTGAGTTTCTTTCCATCTATAATAACTCTATGCTTCTTAATCGTTCATTCTCCTCTTGGATGAATTTCCTGTTTCAAGACTGCTCTTCGCTTTTTGCTGAAAAAATAATCCGATGAGGGGATTTCATCTCTTGAAATCGGCTCTAGATCACTGACATATAGAACTCCTTCATGAGGGGTTCCGAAGGTAGACTGTAATGGAGTTAAAGAGGTGATAGGACTACCAAGTTCTTTTGAAGCCRTTCRTCCTATCTTTTCTGGAACATTCTTTATGATTTCTGGAATTGTTTCTGGTTCTTTTCCCTTATCCATTCCAGATTCTTTTGTTTGAGAACCCTCTGTGTCTTGGGAAGTTATTTCAATATTCTTCAACTTATCTTTGTCATTTTCTTTACCT
Organism: Picea mariana; assembly: GCA_032191745.1. NCBI lineage: Eukaryota > Viridiplantae > Streptophyta > Pinopsida > Pinales > Pinaceae > Picea > Picea mariana. Next base: position 7,002 of record JASDQU010251004.1, read on the forward strand.
TGAGTATTAGTTTCAAACCCTGGAGGGGGTTCTTCCTGTTCTGACGATGGGGTTGAAATTTCACCCTATAAAATCTTAGGTAGCTAGCTTCGCCTATGGCTTTGAAAATATGCAAACCCAGCCTGTGAGTCAGGTGGCAAGGCTTGGACTCTGTTCAACACTTCTGTATAAGACTTAACATCTTTAAAAATATCATCATAAACAGATACTTCATGTTCATATGCCTTTAAATTACAATGTATGTAATGCCTACTTATAATTTGGTAGGGGTCATATTTTTTGTGCTCAATATTTAATAACTTCACTTCTTCCAATGACTCGGCCTCTACCTTAGAATGGCCTAAATTTGATAAATGAAATTTCCTGACATGAACAGGGAAATATGGCCATGCTTTTTTCTGAAGTGCTTTTAATTCCAATCCAACACCGCCCTTGGCTATCTGATGAGCTACTTCTCTGCATACCAATCTGTCTGGTAAGAATTTTGGGAGTGCGTGGGGGGGAATGGAACATCCATAAACCCTAATATAGGAAACATTTTCCTCAATAAACCAGTGGACAACTGATTTAATACTTTCTATGATTGCATCAGAAATGCGAGGGGGTTCACATCCAAAAAATAATTTGTGCATAGGAATAATGACAAAATGACAAACGTCATAAAAAACGTCTTTAGCTTTTTCTTCCCAAAGGGCCGAGTGGTATTCATGAATGGGTTCTGGACATGAGATGCTCCAACTCCAATTCATTAATGGAAATGGGGTCATAAAACAGATTGCATCCATAATGTATGCAGACATATAAAAAGACACTGGTTGTCCCTTTGACTTGGCTTCTTTATAATTTAAAATTTCTTTTGTTAGTTTATCTGATAAAATTTTATGCCAGTTGAAACCATTTCCTTATGAAATTTCCTCTAAGAAGGGTACCCAGTCTGCATGAAAGTGACAAGGATCTTTTCTCCTGAAAATTCTGCATAACATCATGGCTATATAAACCATATATTCGTTTAAAGAGGATGTAGCATAAATCCCATGAGTATCAGCCCTAAACTTTGCTTTAGACCTCGCCCAAACTCTAATCATGTTGGGATATGTCTGGTCTGCCTCAATGCATTCCTTTCTCTGAAACTCGACTAAAAATTCAGCATTAAAGGTGTGTTTATGATTCGGCGAGAGTTTATACATTACTTGAATGTGCTCAGGCCTGAATGAGCCGACGATAGCTCCTTGCTTGTTTAGAATGCTCCTTGTGGGCATATCAACTTTATCCAAAGCCCAGCCGATCATATCAGTATATGCCACCAGCCTCGGACGTGAAACAACCTTATGAAGCTCAGACTCAGCAATGTCCTGCAGATGATTTTCGAAATCAGGGTCAACATTCTTTAGCTCATCCTCCAACAATTCGGAAATTCGAGTCCATGATTTGATGGAGTGTATGCCGTGTGGAGTGGTATCAGAGATAATATCACCTTCCTGTGTGTCTTCGTTTTTCTTTGGTGCCTTTTTAGGTGCCATGGCTCTGCGTTTGACTTGAAAATCTGTCACAGAGAGTGGATGAAAAAGCTCAGCTTAAAATGAAAATACAAACGTTCGAATGTTTACTTTGAATATATTTTAAAAAATGACGAGATTTGCACAACTATCACGAAATTAAAACTCTTAATGCAACAAATATTTTACCGAGATACGCTTTAAATGTCCGTACTTACGCGCTGTCGATTTTTTTTCAAATAAAACGAGAAACTTACTTAATCAGAAAACGAAGCATTAATGAACACTTAAAGAATGATTATCATTAAACCTATTTTAGAAAGAGGATTTATTAGTTTTAATTATGGATTAAATCTGAAAACATCACTTTTTGGGGTTTCGGAAGTTTTGATGTCAAAAGGTATATCGTCAAAAAAGCCCGATCGTCGAAATCGCGATGTTTTAATTAAGACTTAAATGTTTTTATCACATCAATTAATGAATATTAGACGCTATTGGGATTTCGGAAATTCTGATGTCGAGTAGTATGTTACCAATAAAGTCCGGTCGCCGAAATCGCGACGGCTTGTTTGTTTTAAACAGGACTTAACTTATCTTAATTAATTCAATAATCATGATTTGGGCCCCAAATATAATTAGTTTAATCTAATATGATTTATGAATCGGGGTTTCAAAAATCAGGATTTCGGAAAACATGATGACAAGAGACGCGCTCTTATAGAACCACGAATCCCGAAATCGCGACAAAATTATGTTAACCTTAAACCCTTCTTAGGAGAGACTAAACTAATCACGGAGTTTTAATTAAGCTTTAAACTTATCGGGAAATCAGGGATCGGGGTTTCGTGATTCAATTTACATCAAACATCTGTTTACAGAAAACCATGAATCCCGATTTCTTTAACGTTTGAACTAAAAAATCGCAAATTTAAGATTACAATTTGTTTTAAATAATTTTTCAAAGAGCGTTGGAAAACTTAAATTCTTGTAAAAGAAAATTCCAATCGTTAACCAAAAATAATGATAAAAAGGTATCGCGAATTTAGAAATGAAAAAATTCTTATTGTAGGAAATCCGAAACCCGAAAAACACAAATCTAGTCCTTAAGGACGAAAAATTTAGGATCTGTTTCAACACCCTGGATCAGAATTTCAAAATTTGAAGTTTGAAAAATAGGGTTTCTTTATAAAACCCTAAGTTGCAGTTGCAATTGCAGTCTCAGAACCAGTGGCAGTACTAGTTGAAGTATCAGTCGTCGTACCAATTCTAGTCACCCTTGAAGTTTTTAAGAGTTGGTGATGATTGCCGCTACCAAATGGTGCCACTACCTGCAAATGCCATCAGGGGTATGTACTCACACATGTTTAAATTGTTAAACTTTAAAGGGTATTTGTAGGAGAAGGGATCTCTTGCCATAGATCTAGAAGGATCTCAAGATACAATACATTCATAGGATTTATGCAACCCAGGTATGATTATTTGGATATGCATCCATTTGCTATGATATTATTTTGATCAGTGTTGCATATTGTAGCTATGACCATCATACTAACCTTTGGTCAAAATTATTAAAGTTGATATCATAGAATTTATTCTCTAACCCAACCTTCTGTCAASATAGCATATTGTCTTWGTACAAGAAGACAGGTTGAAGAAAGAACTCGTCATCTTGAGTGAAGAAGATTTGGAAGAAAAKAAACACACTCATTCTTGAGGASAAGGCTCCAGGTTCCAGGTTTGATTATTTAAATAAGATTCAAAGTTGCACATGRCAAGTTGATAACTAGTCTTTGAAAAGTACTATACCTGGTAGCATGTGAGCATATTGAGATAAAGGCTTAATGTAATCATTTGCATGATACAAACTAACATCTCCTCTAGGAGAAATCTMTTGTTTTAGTTCCAGGTTGCCATGGAGGAATATTTRATCACAACACTATAAGAGWGTTGACCTCATTTCGTATTGTATTTCTTATTTTTGATCTTTKCTTCAGACATGTCACAAGTGATAGCTCTAAAGGAGCTACTGTGATGATTATTCTTGTTTTTGTTTTATCTACTATTATCAAAAGAGTATTATTCTTGTTTTTTGGCCTTGTTTCAGGTCACAAGTGATAACCCAGAGGAAGCTATAGTGAAGTTTTTTGAATGCAACATATTATATGAGACATAAAACAGACTATGTACATGACCATATACACTCATGTACCAAAGAAGATGAAGAAGAAGCTATCTCTTGCGATTCAGAGTATCTCATATGAAGATTGATTGAAAGGAGCAGAAAGCTCCAAAGATGACCAAACATTAGAATGGGAAACATAGCTCGTTTGAAGCCTAACTCAGTCTTTCATACTTATACTTGGTATTCAACACCAAGTATATCTTGTAAGAAATGATGAAGTCCTTGAAGAATCAGAAGAAATCGAGAGTAAGCCTGATCTCAGAAAGGATCATATGAAGAGAAAGATGTCGTGAGAAGACTAGATCGTAGCTTCAGAAACTTCTAGGAGATATGAAATCTCTTGGGAAGATTCCCTTGTTTCAGTAACAGAGAAGGAAGCCAGTCAGAAATACTAGGATATGGATTCCTCCGTGAGACTAGAAGAGAAGTCAGTATTGACTTCCAAGATTGATCTATACAAATCAAGCATGTTACAGATGTATAAATCCTGATGTGTGTCTAAAGGATTCTCCCAGCAAGAGGGAGAAGACTATGACGAGACACTTATTGAAGAAATAGTTCCAGTACTTATGAAGACAAACAAAACAACCATGATTCATATACAATATGAGATGTAGGGGAAGAAATACCCATATTCAAAATTGAGTGGCAGTTGGTGCAGTACATTAGTTGGTTCATGGAGACATGACTACAATGAAATATAAAGTTACCTCCATGAAAGAAGAAGAGCTAGCTTTAGTATTAGTTATTGAGCCACTCTCAGTTTCAAATGAAGTTGTTGTTGTGATAGAATAAGAGGAGTTATTCTCATATTTTAGCAATCACAGTGAGAATGAAGTAGTCATTCTCAGCCTCAGAGAAAGTGTAGGTGCAGAGTCCCAGTTCCAGAAGGAACAGTTGCAGGAAGAGGAGAGGACATACTCTCAATCAGTGAGACAAATAGTGCTTTTTCGAAAGCACATAGCGTTAGCACATGATTGTGCAGATTGAGTTGTAGCTGGGTAGGTGTACCAAATTAGTACAATGTAATGAGAAACTTTGATTTGAATATTGAAGATAGAAAGACTCATGTCTTCCAGTTGAAGGAAGATTTGTACATGTTGAAGAAATCTCCTAGAGCCTTATATGGCAGAATTGAGAGTTTCCTGAAGAGCTTGGGATTTACCAAGAGTAAATCTAATTCTAACCTTTATCTCAAGGTTATGAATGATGAGATAGTGATGTTACTACTATATGTAGATGATGTATCCTTGATAAGATGAAGAAAATATCATCACATATTTCAAAAGAAGCTCGCCACATAATATGAAATTCAAAGAATTTAATATTGTCTCTCTAGAAGTCATGCATCATTGTTTGCATGTTAACCGTAGGTTGTTCAAATATCAAAGAATCTTGGATCAGTTGTGCCTGGTAAAGATCCACATAGAATATCATGTCAATGTTTCCAAAGTATTTCGTGTGCACATGTTTTATGCTTCTTAGTCGGTTGTCAATGGAATACAAGAAGCAACTTCCAATCAAATATGCCTCAACCATAAACACAATTTGGAGTTCATCATAAATCTTAGACAATGTATCTAACATTTTCTTGCTAAGTGGAAGAAACTATGACTTGTTAAAAGACATTAACAATGCAAAGTGGATTGTTGTTCCCCCTGCATTATATGCAGCTTTTCTTTTGTATCCAACTATTAGGCCCTTTGGTTTCATACTATCAAATGAATTGTTTGAATCATAGATTCATATAATCATTTGGAACAGTTATTTCGCTATGAATGTCTTGCTTGTTCCTGCTCCGCCTGTAAGGAAAAAGTGAACAGGAGTGTCCATGTTCAAGTGTTTTTTAAGCACAATGTCCTTTAGAATTGTTTGTTTTTCTCAATTCAACAGACGTCTTATTCTGTGGTATTCATTATTTTCAATAAGGAAAGGATTTTTTGTGACTTGAAAACCAAGATTGATACGTTTTTCAATGCCACCTTCTCGAGGACGAGGCAAATACGCTTGCAAGTCATAGGAATCGTAGAGAGTTCTGATTGTTTTTCAGTTTGTGAATGTCTCATCAAGATTGTCAGGGTTTTCTAGCTCACTAACTATTATTTATAGATCACCCCATGTTGGATTAAAATTGTAAGTAAATTTATCTACATTGATTTTCACTATAGTCTCAGAGGCAACATACGTAGCTTCCCATGTAGAGAAGTTATGTTTTAATGTCTCTTCGTTTTCATCAAACGGAATGTATAACAACAGTTATTCTCTACAATAGTTTTCATAGTCATAATGTTTATTGTATTTGACAAACCATATCACAGAGAGTTTTTTTCTTTTTGATATGGGCGCACCATTTATTTTTTAATGCGATATAAATTCTACTAAGCAGATATGCCTAATAGGAGATGGACATTGAAGGTAATAATCAATAATAGAGTGGCATAGTACGTCTTCTAAATTGTCAGTCTCTTGTTCTAGCAAACATGGTGGTTTAAGCACAAATGTGTGTTTCTCAAGTGGAGATGTGTTTATGAAGACACATTTTATTGAACTACAATTGAGGGGTAGGGAAAGTGCAATGTGGACTGCTTGTTGAGCAAACATTTTTTGAATATTAAGCAATATATTTCCAAGCATACGTATCATTTGTATGGCATCAATATGACTTGTTTCATGTTCTTTATGTATTCTTCTGAATGCACTTGTTATAGATTTGTCAACCTTTGTCATATACGAGGTACAATACGATGTTGCATCATATGCATTGAGGACGTACTGCGCATCTATATTTTCATTCCACAGAACTAGCATGTCCTTAGAGAAACTATTGTTCCAAATATGGAAAATTTTTCATTTAAGGAAAGTTGTTGGTTGTTTAAGCATACATTGTATGGCTTGGATGTACTCATCTTCTGATAGATTTATCTCTGTTAAGAAGTCATCGAAGCTCATCAACTCATCAAACTCTGCTTATTCTAGAAATGAAAACAAGGATTTAGATTTCTCAATGACAACATTGTCCTCTAATCTAAGTGGCTCTATGATTCTTGTTGCTCTCATTGGCGGCACGGGAAAGTTGTATCTGCAATGCGAGTTTTTTCGTTTTCTACAAGTTTTTTTATGATAATGTCTATGAACTTTGGAAAGTTTTGAATCCAAATGAGCTATGTTGCATGTTATGTATTTGTCCACAAATTGCTCGATCTGTGAATTGTTTTCAGCTCCATAGACTTGTGCACCCTCTATCCACAATAGTGTGTGGTGCATTCCCCCTATTCTAGAATTTAGTCAAAAAAAAGTAGTCCGATATTTTTTTGAAAAACGTTTCATCGTGGCATATCAATTGTCTCAAAGAATTTGTTCTATCTCTATAGTAGCGATTACATGTCACTGGGATTTTCTTGTGAGGTAGTCAATATCATTATTTTCCAGTTTATCAATTTGTTTTTTACGTTTCCTGTTCCTATGAAAGTCAAATACGATAGCCACCAATGGATGCCAGCAATGCTCTGCACTTGTAAATGTGATGAAAAATGTTGGCAAGCCCAATTGTCAGATCATTGCAAAAATATTTTTCTTGTTTTGTTGCAAATAGTCAGGAGAGATGCAAATGTTTTTGAAATCTATGTATCCAATATCATATATCAAGATTTTTTTTAGGTTTACTTTGTACTTGACATCCTTGGAGAACAACTTTCTTCCTCATAACTGGCATTTTCTTATTTGGACCCACATGCAAGACAACACTTTCTCTATTATTATGCGTGTTATCGCACGGTTTGTAGGAGGGGTCAGGATAGCTTGAGTCAAGGCTTTGAAACCAGCGTAACAGGAGCTTCCCCACCCACTGTCACCTCGATGGGGGGCTCTTTCTATTTAGGAGGGCTAGTCCAAGGGAGACGTCCCTTCTTAAACCCAGATTACATAGGGACGTCNTGATGCACCTGTTTGCGAGACAAGACAAAGAAAACTAGAATATGTGCTTGCAGTGGGTTAGTACTTCATAATAAGTGACTATCTTCAAATATATATGAGCAAATGATCAAATGCTATTATTGACGAAGTCAATGATTGCTTAACAAAGACCAATGATTAATATCACTCCTTCAATAAAGCATAAAAGACAATGAGCATTCAATGTGCACAATTAGAACCTTGTATGATATCATTAATGTAATAAATATGTCAAATCAGCTCACATACATAAAATTGTTGCGTCACCTATATTGTTGCTACAACAGGTGTGACGTCAAGCATAAATTTAGGTCAAAAGAAAGACAAATGAGTGGAACGTTTTAGCAAATAAGCTTGTGAATACAATTAATAACTCAATGCCTATCAAATAAGGTGAAAGAAGTCACAACGTTGCATGTATAAACAAGAGATCTAGACATGTGACGTCACCTATATAACTTTTGTTGTCTGCAGTTTAGGGTTAGCTATCCAAGGAGTGACGTTTTGACAAATTTAACCAGCAAAAAAGACAATAAAACTCCACGGCTATGATGAGAAGACTAGGCCGCACCTTTCTATCCAAGCAAAAATTCAATTTAGGCAAGACGTCATCTCATTAGGGTTAGTTCAAAAATAGCTAGGGTTAGACGCTAGGTTAATTAGGGTTTCAAATTGAAGGTAGTTTGAAAGAGTTTAAGGCATAAACAAGCTCAAGAGAGAATTTTAGACTAGTGCCTTGGGTTAATGGAGTCAAAGGAGATGAGACTAATGGTTGAGGAAGAACTCAAACTTAAGGACAAGAGAGCTAGGGTTTGATGGTGTTGCTATGGCAAGGCCACCAACCCTAAACCCTAAGAAGGAAAGACTTACCTAGGTGTAGCTAAAGCTAGGCCTAGAG
>JASDQU010251007.1:9067-19610 GCA_032191745.1 Picea mariana
TTGCTTTCTTGGGTGATCCCTGGGCAAAGCATCTAGAAGGTTTATACAAGGCTTTTGTCTTTTACCCAACACCAACCCCTCTAGTCCTTTAGCCCCTTCTTCCCATAGAATGAGGGACAACCCCTTCTTGGGTCAATACACCCTAAAATCCCAAGAGATAAGGAAACAAAGGGGAACAATGATGGAAAGTGGTAAATATGGTCGGGAATGGTATGGTGGCTCATTAAGGGAGTTCCCAGTAGCAAACCCATCCCCAAGGAAAACCACTTACTAGGGCACAATGTCAACCACCAAGGTGAAGCAGGGAAAAAGACATAATGTCCAAGCACATATCATGAAATCTAGAGCAATCTAAGATACAACATAATCAAATATCTTAAATATTGAAATGATGCTCACCATAATACTGACTTGTACCTCATGGAGCAAGGCCCACTGCCTTCCGGAAGCCAGCTGGTGTGGTGGATGCCATCTGCACAACTGTGACCATCTGTGGTGGTGAGTGGGTTTTCTGTCTGTGCAAAAGGGTACTGCTAGTCATGTAGTCTCTCGACACTCCATATCTGCAACCTGAGGGCCTCGAGACATAATCTCCTTAGTTATCCACAAAATGGGGATAACAAAATAGATGAGCTAAGGTGGTGCGCACCTCTTGGAGACTTGCTTTCTTGCTATTGGATGGTAATTTGCTTGGTGAACTAGGGTTTGATCTCTCTCTTTCTTGGAATTGGTAAGGAAAAATCTGTATTTGTTAGCTATTTCTTGCTTTTTCTTGGTTATTGTTGGTTGAAACCTTAGGAGGAGTATGTTGGATACACCCCTCCATTAAGCTTCATCTAATTTGCTAAGTTTACAAGTCATTTTGAAAGGGTTGCTAGGAGGAATACGAGTGTGTATACCCTCCTAGATTTTACCCTAGTTTGATTGGCATACCCTAGGGAGTAAGAGGATTTACACCCCTAGGGACCTTGTTGATCCAACTTGTTTTTTAAGACTCCATTCACCCAAATATTAAAGGCACTAATCTGAACTTTGCATTGGAAATATAAATCACTTGCCTTGGTAAACGTGAAAAGTCAAGATTTTGAGATTGTCTAAGTTGGAATGAATTTTATGCTTTTTATGCTTGGTTGAGCCACTAGGGCGTCTCAATTTACTGAGTACTTCTTGCTGCTGTTATAAACTTTTATCTACAGCCATTAGGGCTGTAGAAACCCTAACATATTTTCATTAATAACTCACTACTCAACTGTCTAAAGTTGCTAAAAGTTTGCCCCTATAATCTAGTAAGGCTAGCACACTTTTTGGGTGGATTGTCGGCAAGTTTTGATGGTTGATCTCTTGGCTGTAATAGCTTGAATGCTACAGCCATAAGGCTGCAAATTACATCTCTGCAACACTTTTTTCAGCCTTATTTCATGCTAGAGTCTTGCTCTTTCATTCTTGAGTTGAACTAGTATTTGCTAGCTTGTCTCTTGCTTATTCAACTAGACTTATAGCATCTTTATTTGCAGCTCTCATTATCATTTTATTGCTGATATATATTATTGTTTACTGCTGCAATTAGGGACAACAAGCTTAATTTTCTTGTCCACCTAACATATTACGTGCATACTTGGCTTTTCTTGTGTCTCGGGCAGGTAAATCAGCTTTTGCAGGTACTCATATCTCTTGGCAATTATTGGCTACCATCAAGTCTCTTTCCCAAGCCTTTTCCACACTTAGTATCTTGACCTATAGGGGCTACACTTCCATCATACCACTTTTCATCTCTTTCCCCCCTAGGGTCACCGGGATTCCCCCCTTGAGGTGATTACTTCATCTCTAAAGTGACCGGAATACCTGCCCTAAGGTGACAGTGGGTAGGTGTTCTCTTAGTTGTCACCATTTTGTGGTTGGGTCTGGCTTTGCCCAACCTACAACTTGTGCGATAACGGAGTCTATAGTGAATTGCATTTCTATGACCATCAGATAAATGATTCACAATCTTGTTTTAAGCTTGCGGCTTTTGAAATAATAATTTTTTATATAAGGGAATGGTTGGATGCGTATTTTTATTAGTGCAATAATTCAGACAAAAATCTGCAAACATCAAGAGGTATGAAATTTAACGAAATGCCTCATTTGGAATGGTTTTATAAGGAAGTTTTGTATTACACTAATACAAATGTTCAGTACTTCAGAAAAAAGGAGATAGCTTCAGATTGTTTCTGTTAATTTACTGTGTCGTGTGAGTATTACTTGACTTGCGTGGATTTACTAAACTATTAAGCATTTGTGGACATATCTTTGGGCACATTCTTAGTGTTGAACTTAATCGTTTTTCTTTGCTCTTGATTTTCTTTAAATGTACAATTATTTGCCGATGCAGGCCAGACATAGCTAGGACAATGGTGACATCAGAGGTTGAAGATGTGATGGAAGCTGCTTCTAATGCACATTTTTCTGGATCGTGCCTGGATGAGGCTTCTTTGCAAGTTTCCAAAGTGAAGGATTTAAATAGACAACCATTTGTAATTGGTGAGTGGGCTTGCACTTTTTCCTTTTCCTAAACAGAAATAAAAACTAGAACTTATGTGGATCTTTCTTACTCTGTTCTAAAAAAAAATTCTGGAGTGGGACTTCTTCCTGTCTTCCCTATCCATGTAGTCTTCATCCTGACTGGTGCTTTCTGGTCACGTATCTGTTTCATACTGCATTCTTTCTTCGGAGATTAACTTGGAGCTGCCACAGGTATCACAAGATCTATGCAAGATTTTGCTTACTCTGCTTACTCCGCTCTTCCTCATATGTTTTCTGTAGAACCATATATAAGAATTCAATCAACAAATTAAAAAAAGCATTAGATGACAATATCCACATACCTTAATAACTCTCATGTTCTCCAAAATTGTCTAATGTTTTATAGCAATGTCACGTGCACTGAATCTTGAATGAAGCATTTGGACCTCTTGTCTTTGCACACAATTCACATCCTCTAGTCCAAGAACCATCAATTCATTGAGTACGCGTTCTTGACATCACACGATCCCCATATATATGTCGTCTCGGTCCTGGCTGTGGTTACCAACCAAAACTTGCAACCCCCATGTCAAACTTGAAGCCCGAACAACAACAATAAAATGTTGAGCATAGATATTCCCTATGATTACGTGTTTAAATTAGTTGCAATTAACTAGAGTATCTGATTCTGTACACACAACTTATTTAAATAGGAGAACTCATAAAGCAATGTATGTAAGTGTGAAGAATGGCATAGTCATATTCATAAAGCACATCAATGTACATATGAACAGAAGGTGATCACGAGAATGGAGGTTTAATGTTCAACATCTGTGATGACATTCCATTTGAAAATGGGGGCCTTTGATAGACTAAAAGACAATCTAGAACATCATGTGAAACTCTGGGCTAAGTCATGGTACCATTAAAGAAGCCCTTATTGAACAAAGAATATACATCTACTCTCTTTTATGTAAAGGACAGCCTATGTCCTTTAAAAAGAAGAGATATTCACATAAGAAAGACCTATTCTGAAAGAATGAATAAATTGATTCTATAGTAATGGAGTAACTGCCAACTGGGCCTTGGTTCAGCAGGGGAGAGAGTGGCCTGTTAGGTTACCGACCAAGGTTCAATTCCCTTAGAGGCATGAAAAAGCCGTTGGGGCCAGGTGCAAGTCTTGGAGGATTTTGACTGAAGAGTATCCCCCTGTCACAGCAGCTTAGTTGAATGAAAGTGCTTGTGGTTGATGGTTCACCCTTTGAGGGCCATCTTACCCATGAAAATGGGCTTCTTGTGGTGTTTGACATATTCGAGCTAATTGTAATGCTTTTGGAGTTTAAAGGAACTACTTTTGAAAAAATAGCAGAGTAACTGCATTGAGAAGGCTGACTTATGACAGTGGAATAACATAAGAAATCTAGTGACAGTTTGACCAACTTGAGATGGGGTGGATTTATGAGGGTTGCACTGGTGTAAATACCCCATATCTAGAGTGCATATCTAGACAAGATTTTTCAAACATATTTCAGGTATACAATGGAGAATGCTGTCAAATCTAGTTAATATTTTTTGAGAATATTTTCTAAATAGGCACTACAATACTTTTGTTTAGTTTTGCAAAGGGTATCCCCCTGTCACGACAGCTTAGTCAACTGAAAGTGCTTGTGATTGATGGTTTGCCCTTTGAGGGCCATCTTGCCCATGAAAATGAGCTTCTTGTGGTGTTTGACATATTCAAGCTAATTGTAATGCTTTTGGAGTTTAAAAGCAGTACTTTTGAAAAAATAGCAGAGTAACTGCATTGAGAAGGCTGACTTATGACAGTGGAATAACATAGGAAGTCTAGTGACAGATTGACCAACTTGAGATGGGGTGGAATTATGAGGTTGCACTGGTGTAAATACCCCATATCTAGAGTGCATATCTAGATGAGTTTTGCACACATATTTCAGGTATACAATCGAGAATGCTGGCAAATCTAGTTAATATTTTTTTAGAATATTTTCTAAATAGGCACTACAATAGTTTTGTTTAGTTTTGCCAATAGGAAGTCTTTTTTCAAGTTGTTATATTGCATTTTTGTATCAGCCTTATTTCTTGGCCTTAGAATGTGGTGGTCAATCACTATACTGGTATTTCCTCTATCAATGATTTCATTCCCTTCTTTTGTATTTTTGAGGGTTGCATACTTTATACAATTGACCAGAGATGCAGTGTGGACACCTCTACCATACAGTTACCAGATTCAATTCTCATGAACTTCCGATGGATGTTCTCACGTATTCTAATTAGAATCTCTATCATTATTTGACATGAACATTGGTCAACTGGTACAACTAGCTATAAAAATTACTCACTATAATGAACTCAACTGTCAACTTATTTTTAACCAGCTATATGGTCCCTGACATTATTATTTGCCATACTTAGAACAGTTAGACATTAGCATTCTACTAGTATGACAATACAGTAATAATGATCGATAAATGGTAGTAATGTCACATGAGGCTTACTGACAAAAGTTGTTGCTTCTGCACAAGGAAAACTCCTACTTTTATTAGGTATTTGTATGCTTATTGGTTACAACTGAAATTTCTAAAACATTTTCCTTACATAAAATATCTTAGAGCTTATTAATAAGCCTAAAGTCTAAAATTGTAGACAATGTTGTATGCGAGATGGATTAAGTGGATGTTTTTCATCTGACATTAGGACAGATGTGTGAAGTGAATATTGTAACAAAATTATCTATATGTATCATGTATATTCATGTACATGTTAATTCTTTGTTATTAAAGTTACTTGCACATGAATTCTGCAGGTGTTACGGGTGGTACGGCTTCCGGAAAGACTACAGTTTGTGACATGATCATTCAACAGCTTCATGATCATCGTGTCATTCTTGTTCATCAAGTAAGTTTCATATTGCTTTCAAGTTTTCGACCAGAATCTAGTTTTTCTGTTTATGGGAATGTGGGAGATATATGCTGTGCCTAGTTAGCTTACTGCTTTGCTGTTTGATAGAAGATCTGCTTGCTGACCTCTTGACAACTTCTGATTATTTGGCATAAATCTGCTCACTTTTTCTGCCCATATAGTCAATACAATTGTTTCCATCTGTGGTTTGATGCTGATGCTTCCGTTTCTATGATCTCCTTTCTCATTTTTAAGGTATTCGGTTTGATCTTCCCAAGCATGCTGCAAGCATAGGCACAGACATTTCACAGTACAGACGCCAAACAAATGATCTTCACCTTAGAACAAGCGAATATAAGATAGCATAGGCACAGACATTTCACAGTACAGACTCCAGACAAATGATCTTCACCTTAGAACAAGCGAATATAAGATAGTCTAAAAGGTAAAGCAACTCCTATAAGCTAAAAGGTAAAGTATAAAATAAAACAAGCTAAACTACTATATGAGCAAAGTAAACAAAATCATAACCCTGGATACAACATGGTAAAAGGATACACATCATCGGAGAGAAACAATATTTGGAGCAACCTAATTTGATATGGATGTGAGCATTCCTTAAGAAGAAGTACGAAGTTCCACAATCACTTAACCAAATACACATGATTGTTTTGAATGTTCATTAGGACAGTTTCAATTCATGAATTGCTTATGATAGCTACTTTGACACTTTCCTCGTCTATGGTAAGCAGCGAATTAAGACAGAATACACATACCCACGATGAAATCTCCATGATCCTAAACGAACTGTGTATGCATATATAATAGTGTACTTCAGCTTTTTGGCTTTCATTGGACTGCTGCCTTTTTGTTGTTACAGTCAATTTCTCGTCCACATTCTGATTGATTCTTCAATCTACAGTGCTTGGACTCTATAGGAGGTTGCTTCTTGGACGTTGTTTAAGGAATTGCAGTTTGAATTAGGGTCTTCTTATGAACCATGCAGGGCTTTTGTCCCTACCCTCATGGGGTTTGGTATTGGCAGCGATACGTAATGCATACCTGTATTGGTTCTCATAGCGTTGCTTGGAACCTTAACACCAGATGAATATGTGAGCCCCATGCTCAAATAACGTGGAGGTTTCCTTGTCGAACTTGAAGAGTCTTTGAGTAATATGAACTTGATACCATAGAGATAGCCCATGAGAGGCTTTAAGGGTATAATCAACTTCATTCTTGAAAAACTTTGTTCCTGGAGGCCTCCAAGACTTGTTCAAAATCTTCGTATATTTGGTGTTAAATTAAAATCATATAATGAAAACAAAGTTATCAATTTAACGAGAACTCTTTCAAGTTTTTTGTGTTTTTAGAGGTTTCATTTAGTGACTATTTTTACCCCCGAATCAAAAAGTGGTGCTATTATTAGCACCATTTTTTTGAGAGTGGTTAAAATTCTGACTTGTTTGAAATTGCAGCCTTGACAACAGATACCATTGCAGACAAAAACCTTAAAATTGACCCTCGAATCACAAAGTGATGCTACCAGTAGCACTAGTTTTTTTTTGGAGTTAAAATTAGGACTTAATTGAAATTGTGGCTTTGATGACTGGTACCATTGCAAATAAAAAACTCCAAATTGGCTCCAAAATCATTACTTGAAAATTTATTTATTAATTGTTATCAATTTTTAAATTTACATTTAAAAATAAATAAATTGAAAAAACGTTGCAAACAATTTAAAAAAAGAAAAGAAAAAAACATTTAAAAAAAAACCACCATCCAATTTAAATAAAAAAAAAGGTAAAAAAAATTGAGAAAAGACCAAAAAAATACAAAATTAAAATTGATTTTTTTTTAAAATTTGTTTTTGAAATAATTTTTTTTTATTAATTTTTGTTTTGAAGGTTTTTTTTAATAATTTTATTTATTTATATTTTTTTGTATTTTTTGGGTCTTTTTTAATAATAGTTTTTTACTTAAAAAAATTGCATTATGGGTTTCTGTTTAAAGAAAGGTGTGTTTTCCATTTAAAAAAAAACTTGTTTGCAGAGTTCTTTTTCAATTTATTTATTTTTAAATGTAAATTAAAAAAAATTAAAATTAATTAATAAATAAATTTTCAAGGAATGATTTAGGAGCTGATTTTGGTTTTTATTTGCAATGGTATTCGTTTTCAAGGCCATGGTTTCAATTAAGTTGTAATTTTAACTCCAAAAAACACTAGCGTTACTAGTAGCATCACTTTTTGATTCGAGGGTCAATTTGAGAGGTTTTTGTCTGCAATGGTATTGGTTGTCAAGACCATGATTTCAAACAAGAATTTTAACCACCTTCAAAAAGAGGGTGCTACCGGTAGTGCCACATTTTGATTTTGGTGTTTTTGATAAAAAAATATGGGTTTTTTGGGCTAGATTTCTTGTTTTGAGGTAATAGTTTTCGTTAAGTTGGTAACTATTTTTGAACTTGAATGTAACTATTTATGGAAGTATAACATGATAGTCTTTTAGCTTTCCATCATTGGCTTTGAGACGTAGGCATTTCTTTCTGAGTCCAAAGTTTTTCGCCAAGGTGTTAGAGGGTCGAGAAGAGCGTTACTCTACAAAAGGTTTGTGTAGGTCAGAGAATTTTGCCAAAGGTGAATATAGAAACAACAATCTTTGAATTCATTGGTATGTACATTTCCTTACGTTTCATTCATTTCTATAATAGAGAAGGTTCAAATGCCATTGGTTAGGAGATTTGTTTTAAAATACTCATGCCATTGTGCTATTTGTCTTTGCTCTTCGAAGTATTTTCCTTCAACCACGAATGACTTGAACTTTGTTCAATCATTCAAGCTTTGATAAAGGTGTTTAGGAGTTCTATCCAAGGATTTAAATCCAAAATCCCACCATACCCATGAATTTGTGTATAATGAATGCTTGGCTTGTTTTGTAATGTCCCCCACCTCTTGTTTTGTAACTCAACGAAGAAATAGAAAGGATGAGTTAGGTTAAGAGTTAACCCTAAGGGTAAAACTAACTCAATGGAGGAATAGATGGGAGCTATAAAGGAAAGGGCAGGGCACACTCCTTATTCATTCTGGATTATTATCATTTTTGCATTGGATCTCTTGAGCACAATTAGTTTTGAGGGTTTTGAGTCTAAAACCCTAGAGATCAACTCGGTGGTGAAAGATCCCACCTTCCTTGATCCAAGCTTGGTCCTAGAGGTGAAATAATCCTCCCACACAATTCTAAAGTGTTGCAGGTTGGTTCTACAGGCATTCACCAGGTTAGGGCGCAACCCAGGGGGGTTTCCAGCTAGGGGGCACACCATCTTGCAGGTTTTAGTTCGATCTGGAGGAAGCAAGAGGCATTTGGGAAAACTAGTACATGGGTTYTCTTCGGAGGGTCCCTGGCATCATTCTTGGTCTATTCCATAGGAGTTTATCCTTGCAGTTTATTTCTGTGAGCTTGGCACRCATTGAAGAGGAAGAGGACGTTCTGCAGAAAGGTATTTTCAGTKTTTGGAGGCTCAAAACTTCATAGATTGGTTTGAGACTTCAGTATCATGGTAGCAGTGGCCYGATCTATGATCTGAAAGAGTTTGGAGGCATTTGGAGGTTCCTAGAGGGGAAAACATACCCTCTTGACTTTATCAARCCAGGAAGGGCGYAATCCAGTTTAGGGTTTGTCCATTTGGAGGAGCAACATTGCTCASATMAGCTTGAGATTGATTCCAGAGGGTTCTAGCAGCCCGATCTACATTCTGAGCGAATCTTGGAGGATTTGGAGGTCAGGAGAGGGTAGGACGAAACTTGAGGATTTGGCAGCATCCAGAGTAGGGCGTAACTCATCCAGTTGGGGAGGTTTGACAGTGCATTGATCAGGTTCTTCTATCTTCAGTCAACTACTTGCTGGTGGCCTTTGGAGGCTTGGATCTCTTCTCTTACAACCTTTGGGAGGCATTCATCTTGTATTGTTTAGAATCTTCTTATTGTAGCAACTAGCAACCCATTTTGTTATTATTGGGGCTTTCTCCTAGATCTGCAGTCTCTTGTATATGGAGGTTACTTACTATCTAAATAAAGGTCGGATTTGACATTGTGACTCTCTACTGGTGTTCTTATATCTCTTGTATTGTTTATGATTGTATGCTTCATATCTATTGGTCTATCATCATTGAATAATCCATGCACATCTTACGGATACACTTGCAAACACATGAACAAACATAACAACAGTAACAGTTAGTGTTCTGAGCAAAACAATTGGCTCAGGAACATTACATGTTTCTTTCTCTGATGCACTTATGCTTTGGTTATTTCTCTCTTAAAGGCTATTTTTCCCTAATGCTGGTTTATTATCTTTATTGCAAAATTAGGGTTTTGATGGTTGGTTTCATTTGATGCTCTCTCTTTCTTATGAATCTCAAGATTGTATTAGAATATGTGTGAACCTTCCTTGGTCAATTCAACAATTGATTGAAATATTTTTGGCTAGTGGCATCACTTAGTGTATTTTTGCAATTGTGGAACTAGGGTTTTGGATCATCTTCAGGTATTTATAATCCCACTCTCTTTTTCAGCTACTATAGACCTTGTATTGAGTTGGGTATTTGTACATCCACTATCATCTGTATTCATCATTGTTCTTTGTGACTCCTTATCAGATTAAGGGTGGATGTTGAGATGTTGAGAATGGTGTAAGCTTCACTTTTGATCATGGCTAACCCTATGTTGTATAATTTATTATTTAGGTTTGTTTAAGACAATCCTAGTCAACATAGGTTCATAGCCCCTCTTGGGAAAAGTGCTCTACCCTTTGTGTATATATACATCTACTCTCGTTTGTAATATTCATTCAAGTGCATTATTTTCCATCTTTAATAAAGTGTTATGCCTAAGGGTAACATTAAAGTGTTGCACTCTCTTGTGCTTGTTTTATTTCATTCTCTATTTCACTTATGCTTGGGTTATTTCTTTCTCTAGGGTTCTTGTGCTCGAGTGCTGGTTTATTCTCTTTATTGTAGAACTAGGGTTTTGCTGGATGGTTCCATTTGTTCTTCTCTCTCTCTCTTTTTATGAATCTTAACAAATAATTTAGTCCTAAGCTATATTGGGGGGGAGTGCCACCTCCCC
>JASDQU010251008.1:0-16264 GCA_032191745.1 Picea mariana
CTAGTGTTGTGATGAGGTATCATTTTTACTGATACATATTGATGCAGATGATGATGGCATTCTTTCGAGAATGACGATGTTTTCGATGAAGAAAACTTTCGATGATTTATAGATACGCCAGCCAAGATGATATTGATGATGTTTTCCTCTCATCTGATGTTGTTGATGATGTTGTCCTCTCTCTCTCTCTCGCATGATGCTGCTGAAGAATACCCTTCTTGTTAAGGGGGAGTGTTGAAATAATGTAACTGCAAAGAGTATTCTTATTATTATTGTTATATTATTCATAGGATCAATCTCCATTATGGATTGATCATGTCAGTTATTGTATTAGGAACAAATCCCCTTTTGTGGATTGGTCAATAGACAATTGTAATAGGCAAAATAAGAAGTTGGCCCCAACAGTTATTATTGAGACCCAGAAATATAATAAAGTTGGGTTTACCCACCCAGAGTGAGAAGTCATCCCTGCCAGTGAAAGACACTTCACACGTGCCAGATTTGTATATATAGAGAGGCTAGCGCCTCACTTTAGCACACAACACACTTGCTCATTTCTAAGAGGCAAGCTGCAACTTACCAGTTGGAGAGAGGGAGAAGAGTGTCACATCTTTTGGAGAGGACTATCTGTATTGGTTTGAGTTATCTCTTGACATTGTATTGGCAATTTATGATAAGGAATTTTTTGCTGGGTTTTCTTCCCCTAGAGGGTTTCCCAGGATAAATGTTGTGTCTCTTGTGAATGTGTATTTCTCAATGATCTTGTTCTTATGTTTCTCTTATCTATTGAAATGAAAATAACTATAATAATGGCATAAAACATTAACACTTTTTCACATAGCTATCTATGGTCACCCACCGCCCAGGATTTCAGAAAATATTATGGGGAACTTAGGCACACTTGCAGACTGGTTCATTGAGGAGAATTTCTCCTGAATTAGAGTATTTGTTTCTTCAATTCCTCCTCATTCCCTTCCACAGTTTTTACTCGACAGGCTAGTGTGCATATAAGTGGCATACCAAACAGTAGCAGGAGGCATCAACAAGGAATTGAAAGCAGCTTAGAAAAACAAAATTGCAAACTTTTCCCATTCAAGTTGGTATGTTCACATTGCTAGATTTTGGTCATTCTAAAGTCGAGGCTACAGCCCTAGAAGATGTCAAGCTAGATGACATCAAATTCAAGAAACATGATCCACATAAGATAGTGGAGAATCATTTGTTTCAATACAACATGAAGTGATACATCCATGAGGATTCTCCTTATGATGAGATGTTCATGTGAGTTAGATATTATGAAGAAGTTCAAAACATATTCCAGACTCTGCCTCCTGACCAACAGGCTAGTTTTCTAAGCTTTCAAAAACATAGACGAAAATTTTTACCGAAGATATTGCAAGGAGAGTCAAAACCCATGCCTTCTTCATAGGAAGCTAAACCCATAGGATCTGAGCCAAGTTTCTCCACCAAGAAAAATGTTGATAAACTCCCAAAAGGTCCAGAAAAGGTATTTCAAGAAATAAAAACATCATTGTCAAGACTGAATGAACAACGAGTATTAGCTCGGTTTGAAGCTTTCATGAATCTGGGACAAGTTGTTCCTCATTCAACGCCAACTAATCCTATTGGCACCCCAAATACAATAGGTCAGGAACATTCCATAACAATTATTTCTCATATTCCATCATTAATCCCTTTACATACCAGTTTTGGAAATCCTAATACAACAGAGCTCATCCATGTTGATGATCTTACTCCTATCTTTCCTGAAGATATTCCTCCCTCAAGTTTCTTTTTCAACAAGAAACAAAAAGCTATTGTAAAAAGAGAATCTCACCAAAAGGATGGAGTAGTCATTAAAAGACAAAGATTGGTGTATGATGGGAAAGACCAAGATGATCCTAAGTTTGCAAAATAAGTTTCAGATTCACTAGGGGATTTTTCCACTACCAATCAATGGTCAGTGGACAATTTAACCAAACAACTGCAACATAAATGTCTCTTGGTGGAGCAATTGCAGAATGAGATACATAGCACAGAGCAGACTATTAGAAGCAGGATGAATCAAGACATTGAACAAATCAGGGATAGTTATCAACATCAAATGAAGCAGTTACATGATAATCTTGAGCTTCTCTACCATATTTCACATACCAACAAAGGCTTGATCACTCAGCAGGATAATTTGACTGAACAGTTGCAGGCCAAATTGGTCCTAACAGAGAACACAACAATAGATATTACTGCCTTCAAAACACAAGCATTGTAAATCAATGAGAATCTAGAAGTTGTCCAACATGAGCTATATCAAAAGATAGATACTATTCAAAAATGATATCAGGCAATAAACCTTTCTCTGAAAAGTATTTATGTCAAGGAAAAATGTTCTTGTGCATCTAGGTCTAAGTTTCGGGAATTTATCATATGGAGGCAGAAAGTTAATATCCATGGTCTCACCCCTTTCACACATTTTGAACAAGTGAAAGGAGAAATGGACCTGAAAGTCTGGGAAACAAATCTGGAGAAAAGAAAGAAACTTTCTAGAGAGGAAAAGGAGGCATTTCTAGAGGCATTATCTTCAGTAAATAAAAAATTGATTGAATTTGAAGGAAATAATATCTTAGAGGCATTGGGGTAGATTGAAATAGAAATGAACCAAGAAAGCTCCAAAAAGAACAAGGAAAATATTCAGTCCACTATCCAACAGATGAACCAAATCGATTTATTCAAAATCAATGAGTTGTTCGTGAATCCAAGTTTACAGTATCAAGTCATATCCCAGGAAGCAAAGAAGATCCAGGAAAAGCTTCAACTAGTACAAAAGAAGATGTTCGCCTTTAAATTGAATGAGAAGATTGAGCCTTCGAGATTCGTGGTAGCATTGATGGACATGTGTACCCAGTTCAAAGAAAAAAGGAAAATGAGTGCATCTGCGAGAAAAAGAAGGGATAGATGAAGCGCCAGCACATCAAATCAAAATTGAAAAATAGCTGCATGATGTTATTTCATTTGGATTGTATTCTATTTTTAGGCAGATATTATGGGAAGTCTAACGGTTTTCAGTTGAGACAATTTTTTTATAAGTAGATAGATTTTATATCTATTCATTGTTGCTTCTTGTTGAATGTAAAAGAGGAAACATTGTTTTGAATATCAATACAAGTGCAGACAGAGATTCTAAGTTTTGTTCAATTTGAGTTATGTGTTTCCTCTGTGTTTCCATCTCTCTGAATTTCTTTTTGTAGTTCTTGAAGAGTGAATGATTACAGTTTAGTACTACATCTACGGTGATCATAATATATCAGAAGTTCATTCAGTAACAAATTTTCCTCTGTTATTACTGTGAGTAAAACAAGACATGTGACCTGTGTGAGTTACTGCATTTTTATCGCCTTTCAAGGGTGCATCTTCTACTTTCCTTCTACTGCAAACAAGGTGAGACTTATCTGTAATTGATACCTGACTTTGTTTTAACAGTTTTGTAGATCATTTCTACGTCATTTGACATTATAATTGCAACTCAGATAACACAATACAACCTCTGTATTGTCTTATCATTAATTTCATTTAAAGATTATTTCTCAGAAAACTGAAGGTAGAAAAAAGCACTCATAAAAACACTTCATTTAAAATCTTTGATGCCTGACATTATTCTTTGAGCCTTATAATCAATCTCAGGAACAACAGGAAGAAAACTTCAAAGCATCCAAGAATACAAGGAAGAAAAAGAAAAAATCAAAGTCAAGCTCCAGCTACAATGATGATTCAGATGAAGAAGAAGAAATAGCCAACTTCATGAGGAGGTTGAAGAGAGGAATTTGCAAGTAGAAAGGTAAGATTCCCTTAAAATGTTTTATTTGTGGTAAAACTGGTCATTTTTCTTCCAAACGTCCTTATGTATATTCAAGAGAAGATAGTTCCTCATCTAGTGAGAATAATGGAAGTGGTAGTGACTAAGAAAGAGTGATGTTTATGGAAATGTAAACCCAATAAGAAACCCTTGAAAATGATGAGGAAGATTGTGAAGAAAAGGGAGAAGTGGATCTTGAGGAAGAATTGATCAGTTCCTTAAGATATCTAAATAGAGAAAGGAAGAAAAACAAGTCACTCAAGAAACAACTAAGTGAGATAAAGGAGTATTCTCAAAGTCCCAGTAAAAATTATGAAGAAACAGAGAATATTATCATCAATCTAAAAGTTCGGTTGGAAGAAGCCAGAATGATTGAAGAAACACTCAAAATTTAGTTGGAAGAAAAGGAGAAAACAAAGGAGAGTCTGGAAGTAGAAATAGTCTCACTAAGGAAGGAATTTCAAAAGAAGGACATTCAATGGAACTTTGGCAATAGAACCAAAATATTGGATGAAATCAACAATATTCAAAGGCCATGCTATGAAAATTCTAGACTAGGATACAAGCAAACCCATACTGAGAAGGGTTCAAGTTCCATGATGAAAGAAAAAGAAGAAGAACAAAAGAGTTATGAAGAAGTCATCAGAGGTCCTATCAAGAAGGAAGAATCCAAGCCTTCGAAGGGGAACACTCAAGAAATGGAGATCATCCAATAAGAATATAATTCAATCAAAGGGATGTGGAATCAACAAGAAACAATGGAGAGGACTCAAGAAGAAGATTACATAAGAGTTGCACCACCTAGAAGATCTCCCACACACAGGTACCAAACTATCTTTCTTGGATTATGTTATTCCTGCAACGATTTTGGGCAAAAGGCTATAAATTATAGAGTGCATGCTAGGAACAAAAGTAACTATGGAGACTACCCTAAGAATAACTATCGTTGAAAGTCCCATGAAGCTTATAACAAAAATTATAACAATTTTGGCTCATTGAATAATGAAGTAGAATGCTACAAATGCAACAATTTTTTACACATAGCCAAATATTGCAGGATGATTGTTTCTCCAAGGGAATCGAAGAAGGATTTCAACAATCATGTAAAAGAACCGTTAAGGATCTGGAAAAGGAAGAAGGATGAACTGAACATTAAATAATGTGTGATTTCTCTACAAGACCAAAGAAAAAAAGTGAATGGTGCATTGCCAGTGGATGTTCAAAGCACATGATAGGGGGAAAGGACACATTTGTAACACTGAATAAATAAAAATATGGATTAGTTTCATTTGGTAATGATAACTCAACCAAAATTATAGGAAAAGGAACAGACAATCTTGGAAGCAAAGACGCCATGGCAGAAAATGTCCTACTCATAAAAAATATCAAGCATAATTTGCTAAGTGTGAGTCAAACGTGTGACTAGGGAAACACACTTCGATTCACCTCAAAGAAATGTGAAATAAGGAAAGAAGGATTAGGCAGATTGGTTATGAAATCAACAAGGACTTCAAACAACATAACATCTTGAATGAAATCAGAAAAGAAAGATGTTTCTTGGGAAAGGACAATGAAATTCTTCTTTGGCATAGAAGAATGGCCCATATGAAAAATTCCTGAAATAAGAGAAATTCCTGAAATTTCAATGCCAACAAATACTATGTGCAAGCACTACCAGCATGGAAAACAAACAATAGCTAAATTCAGCACAAAGGAATACTATACAACAAAAAAATTGGATATTGTACACATTGATCTATGCAGACCAATGAGAAAAAAGGGTTGAATGGTGAAAAATACTTCATGTTTCTTATTGATGATTACACTGAAATGAGCAGGGTTTGTTTCCTCAAGAGAAAGTCAAAATCATTCGAATGTTTCAAGATATTCAAAGAGATGGTTGAAAACAAGACCGATTTGAAAATCAAGTGCTTAAGATTAGAAAATAGAGGTGATTTCATGTCAAAAGAATTCATGGATTTTTGTGAAGAACATGGAATAAAAAGACAATTCTTAGCAGCTAGGACACCTCAGCAAAATAGAGTTGTTGAAAGGAAGAACATAATTGTACAAGAAATGGATAACCATGTTGAAAGATTCCAAGTTAAGCTATATTTTGGGTACAAGCAGTACATACATTCATCCATATCTTGAACAAATGAATGCTTAGAAGTAACAATGATAAGACTCCATATGAACTATGGAAGGGAATATCGAAAAACATTAATCACTTCATAATTTTTTGGAAGCAAATGCCACATAAAAAGAGAAGATAATAAGGTTGAAAAATTTCACTCCTGGGTTGATGAAGACATACTCATTGGATAATCAAGAAAAAGAAAGGCATACAAATGTTATAACCTAAGACTAAAAAAAATAGTGGAAAGCATCAATGTAAAATTCGATGAAACAAATGTGTTGAAGACCAGGAAAGAAAGAAAAAATTCAAAAGAGAAGGAAGCAGAAGAAGAACTAAATAAAAAAAAAATAAGAAGAAGAAGAACTAGAAAAGAAGCAACCCGAAGTAGAGAAAGAAGAAACAAAAGACAATCAACAAGATCTATAGACACCTTATAAGACACAGAAACGCTCATATTAGAAGAATCATCCACTAGAAAAAATTATTGGGGATAACAATGCAAGAATAGAGACCAGATGAAGCAAACAAGCATGTAAACTAGAACAAAGACATATATCATTATTATACACAAGTGAACCAAGAAGCTTTGAGGAATATATCAACGATGAACATTAGATCAAAGCCATGGAATAAGAACTAAATCAAATAGAGAAGAATGAGACATGGGAACTAGTTCCAAGACCTAAGGACAAAAACATTATAGCCACAAAGTGGGTATTCAGAAACAAGTTGAACGAAGATGGGCAGGTAACCAGAAACAAGGCAATATTAGTATGCAAAGGATATGCACAAGTTGAAGGTATATATTTTGAAGAAATATTTTCTTTAGTGGCCAAAATGGAAGAAATCTTAATGTTCTTGGATTATGCATGCTCCATAAGGATCAAGGTATATCAGATGGACGTAAAAACCACCTTTCTTAATGGAGAATTAGAAGAAGAAGTTTACATAGAACAACCAAAAGGATTTCAACTATTAGAAAAGGAAGACTATGTTTGTACATTGAAGAAAGTCGTGTATGGACTCAAGCAAGCACCTAGATCTTGGTACAAAAGATTGGATAGATATATACAACAACAAAGATTTAGAAAGGGAAGCACAGATAGTAATATCTACATAAAAGTGGATCCAGACAATACAATTATCATTGTAGTATATGTAGGTGACATCATCTTTGGAAATGATGATGACAGGTTCAGTCAGAATTTTTCCAAGGAAATGAAAAGTGAGTTTGAAATGTCCCTACTTGTTGAGATGATTTTTTTCTTGGGACTCTAGATATCTCATCTAGATGAAGTTATTCTCATTTCTCAAACCAAGTACATCAAGTAAATGTTGAAGAAATTCATAATGGAATATTGCAAGCTTGTGAGTACTCCTATGGTGATCGGTTGCAAGTTGAGAAAAGATGATGAATCTAAAGAAGTAAATTAGAGACTCTATAGATCGATGATTGATAGTTTAATCTATGTGAAAACGTCAAGACAATATGTGATGCAAGTAGTTGGACGGGCCACAAGATTTCAAGGAGCACAAAAGGAATCTCTTGTTCTAGCAATGAAAAGGATCTTCAGATATCTCAAAGGAAAAAAACAAGTTTTGGTTATGGTATTTGAAAGGAAATGAGTTGACTATGATAGGCTACATAGATGCTAATTGGGAAGGAATTATTGATGACATAAGAAGTACAAGTGGAGCATCTTTCTACTTGGGGGATTGTCTAGTGTCTTGGTTGAGTAAGAAGCAATATTCAATATCCATATCCACTACAGAATTAGAATATATTGTTGCAACCTCTTGTTGTACTCAAATTCTATGGATGAAGTAAAACATGCAAGAAATAAAAATAAGAAATGATGAGCCTATTTCGATAATCTATGACAACACTAGTGCTATAAGCATCTCCAAGAATCCAATAATGCATTCCAAGACCAAACATATTCCTATTAAGTTCCAATTTTCATGGGAACAAGTCACATAAAGGAATATCAAGTTGGATTACATTGGGAAAAAATAACATATTGCAGACATCTCACAAAGCCTCTTCCTAGGGAGACTTTTGAGTATCTCCGTTAGAAATTGGGAGTAGTTTTTTCTCCATATTGATCTGCAAGCCATCAAAAATGAGGGAGAGAATCTGTCAGAGGGAGTTACTCTTTTTCAATGATGTCAAAGGGGAAGAGAAATATCATAAGCATGAAGACATGGGGAGAAATGGTCACAGGGGGAGTATGGGTGTTTCCATCAATGCCAAAGGGGGATATTGTTGGAAAATTAATTGTCATTGACGTCAACCCTAGAAGAAGCCCCAAAGCAAATCCAGAAGACCCTCGAAGTGATTAGTTATTTGAATGAGTCTCTAAAGTGGTCCCCTTAGGGTGTAGCTTTAAGCATTGCCCTCAAAAGAATATGCTTTGAAGTCACCTATAAGAAACCCCTAGAACCCTAGAACGTCAAGAAAACAAGCCCTAGAAGTGTGGTCAATAAGCCCCAAAAATATGGTAAAGAAGCCCCAAATGTAAGTACCCAAAATTCGACCCTAATGGAATAAATATTAAAAATATTATTAATATAGAAAAGTACAAGTCGACCCCAGTTGGAATAATAAAAAAAATCAAATTGAATTGTTTTGGGGAAAGTCGAACCTAAAAGGAGGGTGCTAGGTATAGTATAAATAAGGTGCCTAGGAGCTCATTTGTAGAATACTCAAGTGACTTCTGAGGTAGCGAATATATGAGGCAAACAAAGGTTCAAGAGGGAGAAAATTTCAGGAGCATAAGGGAGGATAAGGTAAGTCTTTTTCTTATCTATCTTGGAAAATATTTTATGTCTGTTCTAGGTAAATTTTGAGGTAATGAGGCCAAATTTTTATGAGGCTACAAGGCGAATTTTATGAGGCTATAAGGTTGATATTAACATCTATATTTTGGGGAATATTGAGGCCTATTCTGAGGTGTTTTCCATGGTAAAATAGAGTTCATTATTCAAGACTGTTTTTTGTGGATTTTAGGCTTGTTCTAAGGCCAAATATGAAGTAAATTCTAGGCATGTTCTAAGGTTAATTCTAAGGTGAATTAAGGCCATATCTGAGGCAAGTGAAGGGAAAATTTGAGGAAATATTAGGAATGTTCTAAAATAAAATTGAAGGGCATGTCTAAGGCAAGTAGAAGGGCGGTTATGATGCAAGTTTGAGGTAATTCCTTTTATGTGAACTATAGAAATAACTTGGCTAAGTTTCATACCTTGTCAGGGTGAGTTTGAGACCCATCTCTAGTGTGAATTTCAAAAATGACATGGTCAAGTTTAATTATTGTTTTGAAGAGAACCTATGTGTTGACGATTAAAATCACAACGAATTTTACCCCGCAAAGTATTTCTAAAGACTATTATTATAAGATAACATATAAATAATACTAGTAGGTGGGACCCCCTTGTAGATTGGATATCAGGTCTGGTTCTCATTTAATGGTTGTGTTGTTTTTCGACACTTCTTACATGGTTGATGAAATCTTGATTTGATTGGCATATGAGTAAGGTCTGTTATGTGTTGGTTATGATTGCGACTAGTAGATGATGGGTAAAACATGTTATGTTCTAAGCTCTAATCTCATGTTACGATGGACGATGTTGTTCATTACTACCATTGCTATATGTTCCTGGATTCGTTACTTTGACACTTGCACAATAGACATGTTAGTAACAATACATAAGAACAATTGAAAAGAGGCAAAATCAAGATAACAAAATGTAAAAGAAAAAATGTATATTATACTACACTACATGCATGAAGATTAGAATGATTGTTGTTAATCTTAGCTAACAACATTAATAGCTATGCGATTTTATTGAGTTATATAGTTGATATGCATATGGTAGAGTTTGGAAGGATAAGATGTGGGTGACACATTTGAAAAAGTGATAGATGCTAATGGTTATGTGATTTGATTGAGTTATATGAAGTGGTGATTATGTTATGTCATAAGTTTGATATGGGCCGCGCTATTGGTTTTAATGGGTGATGGTTTTGATACATGGTTTGATTAATTGTGTTAATGGAAAGCTTGTGGGCATGTACTAAGGAATTAATGGACTGTGGATGGAGGCGATGTGCATTTACTGCATGTCACCCTTACTCCTTCATTGGTCGCCACCCTAATCGGGTTGTTTTTCAACCTTGTTATTGCGGTTATGCTCCAAATTTCTAGCAGAGGGAGAACTACTCGACCAACTCGTGTAACACCCTGTTTCCCCCAGTTTGTAAAAAGAACAGGACTGGCCAAGAACTATGGAAAACTCAAAAATGTGAATATGTGATGTAAATGGACCTTGAGGAAAAGGTCAATGAATGTGAATAACATCTTGAATTTTATTGAAGGACTGCTGAGAGAGGATGTGCAGAAAAAGAGACCACGATGGCGGTGGAAGGCACCTGGAAAGGTGACGTTAACTTCCACCGAGAACTAATACCGTATTTGGACTCCACTAGCCCAGAGAACCAAAAGCGGCTCGCTAGGCCTGAATTAAATGACTCACAGGCTGGGAGGTAGATGGCTTAATGAGGGACGGGGAGGTGAACCGCCTATCCGTAGAGCCATCATGACTGACCAACGCGAGGGTAATCATGCCACATGTAACCTCGCAAGAGGATAAGGCCTGGGGTAGAAGTGATTGTGGGGGAAGACGTGAGGGGAGCACTCTAGCGATATGCAGAGTGAGTGATAGCAGAGAGAAAGGATTGCAACCTTCACTCCTGGTCACTGGCAGATAGAGAGACGCAGTCTCACAGCATCGTGGTCTCAGCTCGGGGGTGGCTAGTGGTAAATCCGTTGGGAGTCGCTAAGCCTACGGTTGGGTGGAAACGAGCACCCCTCTCAGCAGTTGCACTCACTTCTGGTGTTATTTCTGATAAGTGTTTTACATATTGCATCTTGAAATTCATATACTAACATATATGCTCATAGAACTGTGAAATTGTGAACGATTACAGTATAAGAATGTCTGTGCAGTGTTTTGATAAGAAATGATAGATATATGCTTATAAAAGAAAGACCACTCATGGCTTATGTTGATAAATGAATTTAATTATGCATGAGTTGAACCAAGTCAGACTTCCATTCAGTCCTCGGGAATTTGTTTCCCCTTGTCTGTCTCCCAGAATGCCCCAGAATAGATCTCTTCTCATAGATTTTCATCCTTGGAAAGGTTTACCAAGAGCCTGGAAAAAGGACTTGAAGTGCAAGTCTTAACAACCCTATACGAGGAGGAACGACCCTCTTAAAATCCCGAAGTAGTAGCGTAGGGATAAGTATCGATCGACGGATGAGATTTCATCTAAAGAACCATGGTCGTTCACGACCGTTAGATTGACGAAAGAAACAAGGGCGTTACATACCTTGCCCCTTTTCCTCTATCTTCGTGAATAACGAGGAAATCGGGATCGTAGACCCCTAAGGTCAAGGAGAACATCTGGACCGTTGATTTTTCCACATCCATGAAGTAGAGGGAGAGTGCGCGACGTGGGACAGATCTGAACTATTAGATCCTAGCTAGAAAAACCTGACAGCCATTGGATCTGTTCAGAGATGCATGAGGGTTAAGCCCTCGTGAACAGGAGGTTGAAAGTCCCGACAAGAGGCATGGCCATCAGGATATCAGTACTCGTGAAGTCGGGAGTCATGATGACATGAAGTTGGGGATTTTCATAGTGAAAATCCTGAAACCAATCTGGGTCGTCCATCATAGGAGGACACGTGGGAAAGATCGGAAGCCCGTCGGCATTTCGGAGATCGAAGGGACAAGTTGCCAGAGTATTTCAGTAGTGTAAACTCTGAAATCACGAGAAGCGATCAAGACTGTCCATCTTAGGAGGATGCGTGGCGACAATCGGAGCATGTGGGAAAATTCCCGAAAGGAAAGTCATCCATCGAGAAATCGGGAATCCTGTGGACAAGAAGCCCATACACTTCGGAATTCCGAAGTCCGGAATCCCGACAAAGTGAAAATCATCCATTGTAGGGCCAGCTGTCATTATATCGACATATCAGGATTCGGTGGATCACGAATCCTGAGGATGAGTACATCTCGGCCTTGGAAAGTCTGAAAACCCGACAGGGGATAAGGCTGTGGTCTTGTGAGATAGTGGTCACGTGGGCCAGGGGTCTAGCCAGGAGGGCTAATACGTAAGAGACCATATCGGTGAATTGGCTCATCAGATATCGAGGATTCAAGAGAACAGGGAACTCTTGACATCGGGAATCAAGAAACCCCGAAACCCAAAAGTACATGCATTTTCTGTTGTGGAAAGAGTAGCGGTCGTATGCAAGGGCCATGACAGGGAATCCCATGAGCTGCTTTGGTGCATGAACTGATTGAACAACCCTGTGAGCATACATGCTTGGGAGTGCAACTGCATCGCTTCCCATGTCAGAATTCAGGGATTTGAATGACGAAGAGTCTTGGAGTTGTTGCACTCCGAACTCCCAAGTACCGAAACCCCAAAAGGATCCATGCCGTTAGATCAAGGGAGGCTTACGGTCGTCAATCTCCCTTTGGAGGGAACTTTGGAGATCTCAAAAGTTTCGGGGATTTGAATGGGGAAAGGTAGAAGTCGTGTATCGCGATTTCCTCGAATCGCGAAAATTCGTTAAGCTCTTGGCTGGCTTAAGCGCGTGGACACCGTATAGGGTCACATGGACAAGACCCCAAGAGAGAAACTTGCCTCTCGCTAAACACCGTAGGACTTTGGGGGTTCTGATTGTTGAGAAATCAACAAAAAATCTTGATGTGCATAGTGGGTATGTGACAGCTCGTGTTTTAAGGTGTTTCGATTACAAGTATGTCTTTTTTTGGCCATCCATGAGTCTTCTCTGGTTATGAAATAGATTTAGCTCAGATGTATGGGTTTTCGCTTTCCTTAAGTATGGAAACTGTGTTATTTGGTGACTTTTTATGGAATGAGTCGTTGGTGTTTTTTTTTTGCAATGAAGTTTGAAGTCACAGAGTTATTGATCATTCTGAGTATTGGCAGCCATAAAGGTTCTCTGTCATTCTTGATGGTTTTAGTTGGAGGGTTTTCATTTGTTTTAGAGTGGCTGGATGTCTCCATGCCTTCATTTTCCATACCCAGTCTTTTGTTGTTATGGGGTTTTGAACGCATTGTGTCACTGCACTTTGCTTCACTTGGGTATGAGTTTGTTCATGTCACACAGAAGGTTCTGATGGTTGTTTTCAAGGGGGCTTGCTTAATGTGACTATTATGTCTTGTCCTTGTCCTGTCTCAGCATTCTTGGGTTGATTAGGAAGGCCACAAGGGTTATACCCTGTGTTTTCTAGGTGTCTCTACAGAATCAAAATGGGGCCTTTCCCCTTTGTTCATAGTCTCCTCTATCACGGGATTGTCACCCTGTCTTTGAAGATGTTTGTGGTATAACATGTGTGTGCACCATTGGTCTTGGAGGTTTTCATCTGTTGTTGGGAGTTGACCCCATACCTCCCTGTGTTGGTCCATAGGGCCAACCCTTTATTACTACAAGCTCAGTTTTGATAAAGGGAACCCTTTATGTCATGTTCGATACATGGTCGATGGTTATAGGTTGGTGATGCATTTTTTATAATGTTCTATTTTCGACTTGTCTCTCTTTATTATCCTGACAGTGGTTTTGGGTTATAGTCACTGAAATTGGTTATTATGACAGTCAATTTGTTAAGCTCATCATTGAAGTTGGTTGATTAGAAAATGGGGTTGATACACAGTCAGTGTCTGTTGCATTAGGATTATTGAAGTGTTAAATAGGCATTAGATCCAATTTATTGATGCACAATGATGCTTCACTCATGATGCATTGGTATGAGTGGTGTTCCTACAGCATGAATCAATTATTACTGTAACTATGTGTTTTTAATAGCCAAATGGTTATTGCATTCAGGGTTTTTATGGTATTGTTATCCACTATATATGTATGGTTATTCAATTGTGTCGTCAAGGATGGGCACAAGTTTTACACAGTATGGGTTTGGTTGCAGTTTGATTGATTTGAGCAATACAGTTTATGCTTCCTTGTGTTGGATTGATAGCTCGACATGATAGGTTGAGTTAATAATACTGTGACTGTGTGTTCTTAAAATTTTAAAATGGGAATGTTGCAATCATGGTAATTATGGTATGGTTGTCCACTGTGTTTTTATCGATATTAATTGATTGTTCCACTAGACAAGGTCACGAGTTTTTTGAACATGGCATTGTTGCAATTTGATCGATTTTTGTTGTAAAATCGGGCCTGTTGTTGATGCCTCGTTGTATTGGATGGATAGCTCAGCATTTTGATTGTTTAGAGTCAAATAAAATTGGGCTTGTACAATCACAGAAATGCACTTGCGTTGGTCGAATGGTTTTGTGTTTTCTACAGCGTAGCATGAGTTGGAGTGGTGATTGTTGTTTGTGTGTTTAAATGGAAAGTCAAGATCTTGCAAGTTTGAATATGAATTGTGGTGTCAACTGTCCACTCTGTATGTTAAATGAATACTTTTCTTTTTAAGAGTAATTGGCATTGATGTTGTGACAGTATAACTTCATGGAAATTCAATTATCAAATGATTAAAAGACAAAATAGAGCACAACATTTGAGTTTGTATTCGATGATTGGAATAATTCATGGGCAGTGGTTGATTTTGATGTTGAATAGAGTGGAAATAGTTTACTTTTTATGAATTTGAGAATTGTTATAAGATGTTAAATGGATAAATAAGAGGAACAAAACTCCCCTATAGATTTTTGTGGAATGCCTACTGTCTTGGTTGGTGATATTGTGTTAAGTATTTGATTTCAAATAGTAAACAAGTTAATGCCCATAATTGTTTGAATTATGCACAGTAGTGGTCTTTTGGGTCATAGTGGTAATTTGGTTGGTAGATTTATTTACAGAATGGTTTTGTGGATCACTTAATTAATTTTATGAATAGTAATCACTCTCTTTCCCGACCATTATTTCTCTTTTCTCTAATTACAACCCCATCGCCTTGCCACATTCATTTTTCACTCCCTGTTCTAAAATTAATTACAGCCAAGAAAATTTTTGTATTGAAGCAGTTTAAATTTGTTGGATTATAGTGGTGTTTTCTTTGGTTTGTGTTACAGTTGATTGTTGGTGGTATTTGAGCAGTAACTGTGTTTCTTTTTCCCCCCATTTAATCATTTTTCGCTAAATACAATCCCCTTGCATATCCCAGGACCTTTGTTCACCCCCTACTCATTGATAACAGTTAAACAATTTCTATGGATTGGATTACATGAGCCTGATATGTTGTTGAGCCAAAATCTATTTCTTTTTTTAAAGAGTTATCATGTATGGTTGTTTAAAAGACTATTTTCTAATCCATCATGCATGCAAGAATGAGTTTTTTCATCCAAGGTAGCCATGGCAGAGGAAAGCAAGGGAGAGGTAATTGGAAGAGAGGCCAAAGAAGGCCAAGGTTCTCCATACATTTTGATGCCAACACAAAAGAGCTAGGTCAGTTGTTTCAGGCTAGATTTTTCAATTGGATTGGGCAAGGAATGGTCCAACCTAGGCCTCAAAGGCTTCCTTTCCAAGCTCCACAAGCCCCTGGTTTTCCCGTGCCCCCTCATGTCTCATTGCAAACCGAGGTTCCTGAAAATGACAGATGGAAAGAGATTGTCCACCCAGTAGTCTCCCAACATCGTGGCTGGCCCAATTTATCCCTACCTACTCCACCGCATATTAACCCCATTTTCCAAGATGCACCTGTTCACTCACCAATTCAATCCTCCCATGCTAGAAAAAGGTTGAAAATTGAGGCCCACCATGCCCATGACAAAGGAAAATCCATTGTTTCCCCTTCCTCACCCTCCAATGGCTCTGATAAATCCGTGTCTTCCCAAATGCATTTGAGGGATGATTGTTCTCACGTGATCATTGAGATTAAGCCTAAATTCTCAGAGCAGCCAAAGGCAAGTACAAAAAAATTAAAGGGTGACAACAACAATCAAGGAAAGATTGCATCTCAGAGTGGGAAATATGGATTTTGAGTTGTTTTTATTTTATCTATTGTGTATGACAGTTGACTTCAGAAATTTTTGAACAACATATTTTATTTTGATATATGAGTAATGCATTTTTGAAAATAATTCAAAAATATCAATGAGATAAATTGTCAAATGTTAATGTGATGAGGGGAGTCACAAGGAGGGGTTTTTTGCTTAACTAACTTGTTATGTTATGATTTTTATGAGCTAAAGGGAGTCACAAGGGGTCCCACCT